>CAOLHI010005975.1:0-46469 GCA_948474755.1 Ctenosaura bakeri | reverse complement strand
CACTGAGGCAGGAGGCACAAGCGCTGTGGCTCCAGAGCTCTGCATGCACAGCAAGTGCACGCAGGGCTCTAGAGCGATACACAATCAAGCACCATTTTCGGCTCACAACCAAAAATGAAAAAGTGTGCGATCGGTGCCTGCCAGACCCTGGAGCATCACGTGATTGTGAGTGCATTGTGTGGACCACTCCTCGTAGTCTCATGACACTCGTGGGGCCCTTTCACATGGCACATGCCGTGCAAAAAGGGCCTCAGTGTAGTGCGGAAATGACAAATGTCTGTAGGTCAGTAGACACATATTGGAGACAGATAGTTAAAAACAGCAGTAGCTTTAAGAGCAGAATTGCTGGAAGGCAGTTCAAATTTTGACTTGGTCTTTAGTCATGATGCCTTTTTTTGACTTTGCAAAAAGGTTTCAATTTATGTTCAGCAGAGTTAGGAATCATTTGTTCCTCTAGATGCTGCTGGATTGTGACTCCCAGCATTTACTATGCTAGCTAAAGTTGATGAGAACAACAATATATTTGGTTGGGCTTCCTCCTCATTTTAAAGTGGAAGTCACACATGACACTGACAGTTTATATCTGCTGAGCCTGGACTCTTTCCCAGACAGCTCAGCTTCCCATCATTTGCAATTTCCCTGTATTATCAAGACTCCATCATCATGAATTTGGCTTGTAAACAATGCAAAGCAAACAATGGGAGACATAAGAGAAAAGATAAAATCCATAATTTGTGTAATAATCTTTATTAGGTCAACTAAAAACCAGCTCTTACGATTTCCAGAAAAAGTAATCAGGAAAAGTATCGATCCTCCCTCCCCACAAAAAATAAACAGGGTGGGGAGGAAAGATCAACTTGATGTTGAAATCATACTGCTGGTACACTCAGAGGCTGTGGTGGGGGTCTGCAGGCATTCAAATGACATAAGCCATTTCCGCGCTAGACTGTTACAGCGCTATTTCACTTTCAACAAACTATGGAATCCTGGGGTTTGCGGTTTCGGGAGGGGCTGGCCGGAAACCTAGTGCAGAAATGGCCATAGTAGCAGGCGACATGATAGTTTCAGGTTGCTGCTGAAAGTTTCCTTCAGACTCCTGGGAGAAACAAATAAATAATCAAAAAAGCAATGTTTGATTTCCCCATTTTTTGTAAATACGAAATCAAGTGTTTCTCAGAATTGTCTCCATTTAGGTGATTCTATGAGTAGAAAAATACATTTTTCATATGTTATGGGTCTCCTTTCTTTGCCAAATTAATTTGTGCCATTGAGAAATCCTGAGAAATACCTCACCTTTGGAGGGCACCTTACAGACTGTTTCATGGAGCTGTGTGTAGACATATAGCAATGCGTCTCCTGAAAAATCAGGTCTTGCAAAACTTGTGTTTGTGAATCACAGCTCAGGTTACTATTGTCCCTGCTGGCTGGGAGACTCTGAGAAATGCAGTCCAAAAAATAATTTTTCCAAGCTGTGCTTTAAAAATGGACACAAAATGTTTCTCTGTAATGCTTCTATGATAAGGCACTCACACATTATCTAGTGGCTATGAAGGGATTAATTTACCATGTAACAATCTGTAACAGTCCCACATCCTGCTCTTGAGTAGGAGTTTAGACTCAAAAAGATCATCTAGCTGCCACCACCCACTGATTTAACCTTGTGACTCAATAACTTAGTGGGAATTTACTGGGGAACTAAAATTACTCTTCCACCTCTGCCTCTGCAGAGGCTTTCCCTATCTTCCTCTCCATGGGAAGATAAGAATCTTACATGTATGTGCGCACACACACCAAGCAAAGGCATGTGCAAAGAGTGTAGAAAAGAAGAGGTCTTTAAATAGAAAGCTTTTATTCTAAGCAAACAATCTACAAAAGCAAAAAGGTATTTTACACATGAAGGCATTTTCCTTCAGACATTACTCACTAGAAAGGACAATGATGCTTGGAAAGGTAGAAGGAAAAAAGAAATGCTGCATTATGGATAGATAGGCCATTTCTGCACTAGAGCGTTATGGCGCTATTATTCCACTGTCAACATCCTATGGAATCCTGGGGTTTGCAGGATTCCATAGGATGTTGAAAGCAGAATAATAGTACTATAATGCTCTACTGCAGAAATGTCCTCAGAATCAATTAAGAAAAGACACTTATAGAAAAGAATCTGCAAGACCTGAACCAGGCAGCTGAGGATAGCATGACTGAGGCCTTTTGTTAATAGGGTTGCCATCAGTCAAAATCGACTTAACAGTAATTAACAACAAATTTACCACTTAGGATAGCAGAGGGTTACACAAAATCAGAGGAGATATCCTTTCTCTATTAAGCTTCATGTGAGTATAGAGATGCAAAAACATCTGGAATCTTCTGAGGTTTAAAAGTTTGACTGGCTTTGTCCTCAAAGAACTTTTCTCTGTCCTTCCAAGATCTCCTCTGGGTGCTGACCATCGGCATGAGGAAGGCTGGTAGAGGCTTTCCTTAGCAATGAGAAAACCTGAGAACAGAAGGTCCACTTCTCTGAAAGTGGCAAGAGACCATTTCAAGGTCATCAAGGACTTTTGTTGTGTTTCTCAAGCTGGTTGTTGGTTCCAAGGTGTCTTTGGAATATAATTGAAACTTTGCAACTTTCTAACCAATGCCTGGAGAAAAATGATCCAAGATATGATACCCAGAAACCTGATGTAATCCTGCTAACTTAGAACAAAAAAAAGTTAAACTCTCTGTTAAGCTTCAGAGTGCTTTTGTCTACTTAACACACAGAAGTTCCTTTATTGCCAAGGGGAAGGAAAGTGGTTTTACCTTAAATTATGTCTCTGCTTTCCACTAGGAAAGGTGGGGAAAAAGCAATGAGAAGCATGTGGGTAGGAGCAGGGAGCTGCTATTGACCAAGGGCTTAACAATAGCAATAGCAATAGTATATGTATTTCTATACTGCTTATCAACTAAGTGCTCTCTAAGCAGTTTACAGTGTGTTAGCTAATTACTCCCAACAAGCTGGGTACTCATTTACCGACCTGTGGAAAGATGGAAGGCTGAGTCAACCTGGGGCCCGGCAGGATCGAACTCACAACCTTGCAGCTGCAGTACTGGCATTTAACCACTGCTATGACACCTTCTCTATAGGCAAATTTGCAATCCAGCAGAAACAGTTTTAGTTGCTGAAGCTAAATCAACATGTTGATTTGGCCTGTGGGACATAGTTTCTCCTGGTAAGTTCCATGCTCTGTCTACAGTTTATGACAAGGAGTTGGTAGTGCTGTTCCCAGACTAGCAGTTTATGAAGTGCAGCATATGGTGCCATTACCACTTTGAGTGACTACATCTGGACTAGATTATCAACACTTTTCCCTAGTAGAGAAATCAGTTTGTCTAATTAGTTCATTTAACTAGTTAGGCCCTCTTACTGGCCACCATGGCAAGCCATAATGAGAGATGCAGTCATTAATAGAAAAAGGTTATTGTGTTTGATTTATTGTTAATGAACTAAAAAGCATGTAATTTTATTTCATTTATGTTGGAAAGGGAAAATTTAACTATTTATTTTATGATAAATTCCTGTATGAATTTAAGTCATATTCCTACACTAAAAGCCTTACAAGAATGAAGCTAAAAAATACTGTGAATGTTTTTCCTCCCCTTGCAGCCAGCTTCTGGAACCTGGAAAAACAACTGCGTGAATTTTTGAAAACTCCATTCTCGTCACCAGCAAAAACCCTTCTTTTGTTTTCTCCTTCTCTGTCCCTATCATCTTATCTCCTTATTCCCATTCCCTAGCTTCTAAAATATTCCAGATTTTATAGATATAAAAGAAATGTTTAGTTTCACTAAGGTGGACTGGGGTGTAGATATGCGGGGAGGAGCAAAATGAGAACACTGCCCCCCAGTAAGAATTCTGCTTGACAAAATGAAATCTTCCTTTATTCTCCAAATCTATAGCATTGCAGTAACTTAAAACTTCAACTGAGAATATAGAAATTACAGTTCAGGAATCCAAATAAGAGGAACAGGCAAAGTTATCAAGGGAATATGAACACATCAAATATAAAAGTTCCAGGGAAGAACAGTTTTCAATATCTCACTCTCTGCAATGCTCTAATTTTGAGGAATAATGGCAAATTTCATGTAGAAGGCAGAATTCTTGTTTGGGGTGCAATGCACTCCTTCTCTGCATATTAATCGTTTTATTTATTTATTTTTAGAAATGAGGTAGAAGTAGGGGGGAGGTTCAGCTATAGTGACTGCTAACTTGATCCGAGAGAATCCAAAAGAGAAATAGCCTCTGCATAAATAATAGTAATGTAAAATTTGTCGGCTCTTTAGCACTGTAGGCAATTTACTGAGTAACATAACTAATAATTTAATTATAATGAAATGTTTATGCTGAAATTTCAAAATGTCAATAATTTTTCTTAAAAATAAGTACAACTAATTCTCTTTTTCATTAAAAAAAAAAGTCCAACTTCATTGATAGCTTAATTGATTTTAACTAGTTAGTTCCTATCTGTGGTCCAAATTAAATAGATGAAGGTTTTCTTGGTACCCAAATTAAGAATGACGACAGTTTACCTGCTTAAATGCTTGCTTCTTACACAGGAGGCTAGTAGAGGGAGCGGATCTGGCAACCTTCATCATGAGCGTAGCAGAATACAGAGCATCCCTAAACACATGCCAGCATTGACATGAAGGAGCTATTGTGTTTATTGTATGCATATGTTGGCAAATAGCATTTCTAATAGATATGCAGTGTGCTTTAAAAAACAGAAATGCTAATTGTGATACTGGCATTCGTATCTACATAAATCAAATCAGTAAAAAGTCACAGGACATTGCAAAGAAATGATAATTACACAACCTTTATTGAAAATAACAACAAGACAAACCAGACAGTGGCCCTTTCCGCACCTTGCCTTCTTCCAGCACTGGGGTGCAGGGATCTCGCAAGAGGCTCTCGCATCCAGGGTCCTTCGGCTTCGCATGAGCTGCCTGCTCGCATGAGAGCCCCGCCTCTTCCTTCCGCAGTGCAGCCTGGGACCTTCCCAGGCTGTGCTGGGGCAGGAAGCGCAACCAGTGTGACTCCGGAGGCTCCGTACACCAGGTAAGTGCACGTGGGACCCAGGAGCAATGCATGACCATGCACCATTTTTGGCTTCTAGTCGAAAATGAAAAGGTGCTGGCCCCTGGAGCATTGCGCTATTGTGAGTGCGTCATGCAGATCGCTCCTTACAATCGCACAACACTCCAGGCGCCCTTTCGCATGGAAAATGCCGTGCAAAAAGGGCCAAAGGCTAAGCCATTAGACTCACAAGTTCTGTTTTAGTGTTTAGGCCTGAGAACAGCCATTTCCAACATGACACCCTCCAGATATGTTGCACTACACCTTCCATTATCCAGGTTACACATTGATGTGCTGGCTAAGAGTGAAGGAATGTATACTCTAATTTATCTGGAACATGAGTGATCAGGAAAGGCTGATCTTTACCCATTCCAGGACTCTACCAAAGAAGACATCAGAGCAGGCTGATGATAGATAAGGTTTGGGTTTCTCCCTAAATCATGTTAGTCACCACAGCCAACAAAGCTGCATCTGTTTTTGCCACATTTTAAATACCAACAAAACTAATCCAATCTTCCTGCTCCAGCTGTCTGTCACTGCGAACAGGCCAAAAGGTCTTGATATTTGTCAAACTAATAGCTTTTTTTCATAGTCATTAGCTTCTCTGCAGGTTCTTGCCCTTCTTTCTTTCTCTCTGTATCACCCCACCACCACACACACACACAACAAGGAAATTTTGTTTTCAGCCTGGAAACAGCAGCAAATATTATGCCTATTAATCATCCCTTGCTCTCCGATCCACTTGATGAGTTTTCTGCCAGAGAGCCATCATCCATCCATGTGCAAAAGACTTTTTACAGACACAAATATTGTACTTCACAGATATAGAATGTACATGGGTGTTGGGGGTGACACACATCACCAATCTAAGTCGAACCTGTTTTTCACACTTGACAAATTATTTTTAGTTCATGGGCTGTTTTTTCCTTGGAGTAAACTCAAATCAGGTAGAACAAGATGCACTTTGCAAATTTAGCTACATAGGGAGACAGATTGATTTGCAACACCTTTGTATTTTGTGCTGTGTTGAAGAGGCTGACAGATCCTTATGCTACCAGCATTGGTCTAAAATAGGGTTCTATACAAAAGAGTTTCAACTAACTAACTTGTGGGACCTACTTTTTTTGGACAACAGTTCCTAGAATCCTTCTAGCCAGACAAACTAGGTTAGAAAGTTTTGGGAGATGTCCAAAACAGCAGCTTTTCAAAGCTTTAAGTTGATGGTACAGATGTCCAACCTCACATAAATTTGGAACTATGGCATAGAATTACTACTGTGAAGATAAAGGGATAGAAAAAGGCTAGCTACCTAGTTTCTGTTGCCTGTTGTCTTTGTCAATACTTTTGCTGCAACTGTTGCTGTTAGTAATAGTAATGCCATACATGTTTTCCCAGCTTTGGGACCCTGGCTTACAGAAACTATAAGAAATACATGTAAAAATTCACATCACAAAGAACACATAAAGTTAAAATATCAATACAATTAAAATCAGGAAGGAGCCAGTCTAGCCTTTCTAGGAAAGGAGTTCCAGACCCTGGGAGCAGCCACCAAAAAAGCCCTCTCCCAAATGAACCTATCAGAGTGAGGGGACAGAAAGAAGCTATTGCTGTCTGTTATCTATATGTTAATTATGGGCCATTTCCACACAGGGTGAGGGAATCGCCCCGTGCCGCTACTTACCAGATCTTCTGGCTCCCCGGTCCAGTCCAGGCTGCTCCGGAGCAGTGCATGGTCGTAGATCCATACTGCTCCGGCATCCAAAATGGCAGCTTCCGGTTGGTCGTGGGTCCTGACCAACCACTGAAGCTCGCCAGCCTAAAGCCCACCCTCCGCAGATCGCAGGCTCACATTGGTGCGAGCCAGCGAATCTGCACCAGAGAGCAGGCACGCAGTGGCGCACTCCGGGCTTTTGAAAGACCAGAAAAATCAGGTCTTTCAAAAACACGCTGGAGAACCACTTGGGGTCGTTCCAGAGCGGACTGAGGTGCAGATCTACAGTAAGTAGTCCGGACCCAGTCCGCTCCAAGGTGCAGATGTCCTCTGTGGAGGACACACTGCACCGTTTTTATTGCCCCATGTGGAAATGGCCATAGATTGACAGCTGATATAACTCAAAACTGAACAATGATTTTTTTTTTAACGTATAAACATCTACCATGATCAAAAACATTCATTTCTTTGATTTGCAGTGTACATTGTGGGAGAAAAATACAGTGTCTGTATATATCAATTTACTTAAACCTGAGATATTAGTAGTGGAATATCTTCTGTTTTAAATTCTGCTTCCTTGACCAAATGCAAAAATAGCCACTGTCAATGGCTTTTGGGCCCCAAACTTAACAAACAACTTTTCTTTTCTTCTATAAATGGGATGAATTGAGGCTATTAATACAGACAAATGAGTTTTGTGTTGATGTGTGAAATCCACATGGTCTGCTTGTAGAAATTTAAACATTTTTTTTGCTTCAGAAAACGACTATAAGAGAATAACAGCCTGGTTGGTTACATACCTGTTAAGAACCTGATCGCTGGTCTTAAACAAACTGTATAAAACTCTAAGAATTTCAGGAGTAGAATTTCCAGGAGTTTCCAGGGCAATGCCTATATGTATGGTATACTATGAGATAGAAAACTATGTACATGAGGATGGAAAACGTGCATACTCTCCAACTGTCCTGCTTTGTTAGCTACCATTCTGAGGCCCTTTTCGCATGGGCTTTCTTTCGCGAAATAGCCCCGTGAGCCTTGCAGGAGTGGGAGCATCGCTCTGCACGACGCACTCCCACTTCCACCGCGCTCACGGGGCTGCAGCAGCGCAATCGCGGTTTTTTTTTATTTTCACTTCGAAGCGAAAATCACCCACGCTCGCGCAACGCTCCCAGCGCCCACTCACACTTACCTCCTGTGCGGAGCGTCAGGGAGGCAGCTGGGTCGCGCTTCCTTCCCTTCCCCTGTGGAAGGAAGGGGCGGGGCGCTAGCATGACGGACGTGCCAGCCTGCTGCCTCGTGTGGGGGGCGGACGCGCCAGCCTCCTGCTTCGTGGCGGGGGACGGACGCGCCAGCCTCCTGCTTCGCGAGGGGGCGGCTCGCGCGAGAAGCCTCCTCCGGGAGGCTGCCGCTTCCCCCTCGTTCCTTCACCTGCGGAAGGAATGGGGGGGAAACGGCAGCCTCCTGGAGGAGGCTTCTCACGCGAGCCGCCCTCCCCCTCACGCGAGAAGCCTCAATGAGAAAAGGGCCTGATTAATCCTCTATCTTTCTACATTTTATGCTGCTTGTAAAATGTCCCAGCTTCAATCTCCTCCTCATATTTTACCCCTTCATCCTCAGCTTATTTCAGCTGCTGAGTTCAAAGTGTACAAGTGGTTTACGTTCAGTTAGCTTGGCCTGGGGTAAAGGAGGCAAGGGATGGAATTTTGTCCAGTAAGCTCAGGCAAAAAAAACTGCTGCAACCTCTCCAAGTTGGTCTATTCTTCATTAGTAACTTTTGCCATCTCATCCACATTCTGACATTACTTGGCTATATGTGGCTTAGTTTTAACCTGTGAAATGTTGGATAGCATGAATGTGTGATCCTCCAGATTGAATGCAAGCTTGAAGTCATACCATCACTCTCCACTGGGTACATGGGTGAAGGCTAACAGGAATGACAATCAGTAGCATATAGATGGGGACTCTTTCTCCATTCCTTTGCTAAATAATGTTGAAACGGATCAGCCCTCAAGGGATTCCTCATTTCACTGGGAACAAAACAGGACCTAGAGGCCTTCATGTATCATGGACATCCTGCATTGTATACCGTTGACTCTTCCAAGTTCAGTATAGGATGGTATCATGTACTCCATGACAGAGAACAGTTATCAGTGTTGCAAGCTCTTAGAGAACCACCTTCTGCTTGAAGGCAACTTCTTGTTCAAGAAAGGGGAATGTGGGCCTTGCATTTATCCATCAGCAGTTAGCAGCTGCACAGCAGGGACAGAACGAATATTCAAAAATATTTCAAAAACACATTCCTTGGGTATCAAGAAATCCTGATAAGAAGAATTGTTTACTGACAAGAATCTTAGCAGGTTGGGACATATTTGCATGAGATAGTTTTATGCAGAAAATTTTGGCACAGAAGTAGCATATTCTACACAGAAATATTATAATAGATGTTATTATTTTCTGTGCAGGAAATGCTGCTCCCCGCACAGAAAATACAACTTTCTGCACAAAACAACCATCTGCAAATTTTGCACAAAACAAGTCCTGTGCTGCAAATAATGTTCAAAGATTTTCTCACAATGAGAAAAACTTGCTGATATTATTTGTTGATTCCTTTGAGAACCAAATTAGTGAAGAATTACATCCCTACTGGACAGCAGTCTGAGAAGGCACGTGAGTGTATCATCTAGTCATTGGTTTACCCACCACAGTGAGATGTATATTTCTATAGGTCATCCCAGTCACAAAAGCTACCTGCATGTATTACACACCTCTTGACCCTCAAGCAATTTCTGCACTATACTGTTGTATGCTATTATTCCACTTTCAACGTCCTATGGAATCCTGGGGTTTGCAGTTTAGAGCGGGGTCTTTAGAATTCTCAGCCAGAGAGCTCTTTGGCCTCAGTAAACTACAAACCCCAGAATTTCACAGGATGTTGAAAGTGGAATAATAGCACTATAACAGTTTGGGGCAGAAATGGCCTCAGTCATGTTTAACTCTTATTTATCATAATTTGGAAGAGACTTCAGAGAAGGCTTTCAGCTTAAATACATATATGGCACAACCTGAGTGGCTGGGCATCAGGAAAATCACCCCCCCCCATGCCCAGTACTACAGAGGGGAATGCCCTAGTCCTCACTAAAGCTTTCCAGCATGTACCTATCTCTCTTTCTTCTGTTGCCAACCTTTGAATAAATAGCATAAACAGTGGTGAGTGATGTAGACTCTTTGATATCTGTTAGTATGGAGGATCCAAAGTTCATGGAGCCTCTAGACCATGGAAAGACAACTTGTAACTGTTACAGGGCTGTTGACTGTAACTCCCATAAACCTTCACAAGCAGTGCCAAAGGTGAAGGATGGTAGGAGTTACAGTCAAACAAACATTTGGATGACCACATGTCCCCAAGTCCAGCTTTAGGTCTTTCTACATATCAAATGACATCATTGTGAATGTTCCACAACTCAGAGGCCTTGAAAAGAGACAGTACCATTCCTTTCAAACCCCACTCATCCCAGTGAGTGTGATATAAATCCCCCTTGCTTCAAGTTGCCACAAGTTGTTCGATGGCTCATCTGCCCTGCAGTCATCACTGAGGAAGGATTTTGCATTGAGTATATTGCCAAAATCTTCCATTTCCAAAAACGACGGCTTCACCACTCCACAGCATCACTCTGCTCCTGCCCGGAGGTACAAAAACACTGTACAGTTGTTATTAAAGTGATGGGAGTATTCAATAAATATTTTGAAAGTTTGGTTTGAGTATGAAGTGATTAAGTCAAAGAAAAGAAACTCCTATGAAAAGCTTTAAGGCAAGGCCAGACCCAGCCTTGATAGTGATAATCAGATACATTTTTAAGACCAGCTCCCACCACAATATGTAGAGAAATTTGGAGTTTAAGCCAGGGTCAATATTGGTACAACCACATCAAAGCTCCTCTCCCACCATCAAGTGCTGTCATGGACACCAGTCGCAATTCTTGCTATTTTCCTGTTTTTTGGTGTTTTTTTGTTTTGTTTTGTTTTGTTTTTTGGTATCCATGCCCTGACCAAATACGAGCTTTTCAAAATGTGACATGATCACAGTACAAGGCAATAAATCACAGTGGCAAGAGGACCGTGTGCTGTTAAATTATTAGTTTAAACAGGAATTCTGCCAGATACAGCTATAACCTTCAACAGAGCGTTTAATAAGCAGAATATTCCCAAACAGTCAAAAGATCTCTCCTCAATCATAGCTCACTTTTGTACACAGGAGAAAATAACTGTGGGAAGAGCTGCAAACTTTATAGTAGCCATTGCTCCTTTTGCTTAACCGCAGCTGGACATGCTTAATCTGAATTAAAGTAAACCCAGTAAATTAATTGTTGAATGGTGAGTCTATTCATAGGTAAATGTCACTGATACAGTCTACTGTACTCAGTGGTATTTCCTTGTGTATTGACTCACCATTGAAGAAATTATTAAATATATTTACACTAGTTGGAACTGGCAAAAGGATTTAGGCCAAAAGCAGCAGATAGTGACCACAGCATGCAAACCATCACTTGCAGTTTTCTGTGGAAGAAGTTGCTGTTTAAGGCACAGGATTGCATTTTCTTAGTCAACTATAGGGCTGGCCCTACTCTTAGGCCCTTTTTGCATGCGGTTTCTTCTGCGAGAGGGCCCCTTGAGTGTCGCGTAAATAGGAGCGGCAGTCCATATGGCGCCTAAAGCGAGCCGCACACTGATTTTTTTATTTTCGGCTCTAAACCAAAAATGCTGTGCGGTGGCGCAATGCTCCCAGGGCTCTCACGCACTTACCTGCCCTGCGGTGCATCAGGCAAGCCAGGCCGGTCACGCTTCCTCCCCCAGCGCAGCCTACAGTTCCCAGGCTGCACTGCAGAAGGAAGGGGTGGGGTGTTCGCACGACGGCTGCGTGACCAGCAACCCAGCTGCGGGAGAATGGAGGAACGATGCGAGTGCCTCGTGCAAGAAGCTGCTTGCGCGAACGGCACCCCCCACATCCGCGAGCAGGTAACGTGCGGAAAGGGCCTTAGACAAGAAGTAGGTTCTGAGAATCTGCAGTAGCAACTCCTCAGATGTTTCTCCTGGCCTCCCCCTTCTGTGTGGTGCTTTCAGACAAAGGACTCCTACCATTTTGAATCAGAAGGTATTATGAAGCACCTACATCTTTTCTTCTCTTTAAAGAATGTTCTGAATAAGAAAAAACAAGACAAGTAGCTGTGGGAATACATGGGAGAGTAGAAAACAACACTGTCTGTGCCCTTCTGTGAATGAGACAGGGCTACACCTGTACCTTCTAAACTGACCTGGTACCCTCAAATGTGGCACAGCAACAGGCCACTGTTCAATTGAGGTTCATCATTCAGCCCAGCCGGCTCCTGTATACAGAATTGGAAGGAGGCACTTTCTCTGTCTTTTGCCCTCAGGCAGCAAAATGTTTCAGGGCACCATCAGTCAGCTGACAGCTCTGCTCAGAATAGAGTTGTCATTTTTTTTCCCACTGTCCTACTTCTGCACCTTTAACAGAATCTCACCACACAGCATTTAAGTGTGTGACACTTTTTTCCTTCAAAGTTGAGGTAAGTGATGGTTAAAAG
The DNA here is from genome assembly GCA_948474755.1 of Ctenosaura bakeri. Lineage (NCBI taxonomy): Eukaryota > Metazoa > Chordata > Lepidosauria > Squamata > Iguanidae > Ctenosaura > Ctenosaura bakeri. The sequence goes on along the minus strand of CAOLHI010005975.1, from coordinate 34,048 downwards.
CTTTACCAGTTCAATTTCTTCATGATACGCTGTGTCTTAAAATACAGAAATTGGGCCAGTAAAAGTTGTGGCGGTCGTACAATATTCTATGGTATGAACATTTGCAGTGGTATTGCCACCCCCTCTCTCCTCCAGCAAGACATCTGGAAATGCAGGAGTTATTCATGAAAGCATGTGATTGATAGCATTTAAGAGCTTTAATCTTGCAAGTGGTTAAACAGCAAAACTTTTCTTTTAAAAAAGCATCATAGAAAGTTTGTAATAGGTAAGAAAATATAATTCCAAGCCAAGCCAAACAACATGGGGGGGACGCATGTTCAAAGGCAATTTAAAACAGAAAATTGTATAATTTCATGGCATTATCTCTGACTTGTAACTCAGTCTAAAGTGCAGTTCATATGGTTAGCCAAGCAGAATTGAGAACTGGATGTTTGGCTATGCACAGTTACATGCCTTTCTGTCCATAAATATAGGTGAAGGAAGAGACATACTTTTAATGTACAAGGAGATGACCAAGTATCTGTTATCTGTCATTCAAACTTCAGTCCTGGAGCAGAAAGAAAGTGTCTGTCCACTGGATAGTTCAGTGTCCAGACAAGCTAGCAGCATAGAGAAACAACCTTGTCATCTCCATCAGTAGCAAAGTTCCCAAAATGAAGAGATACACTGAAGGTGACCAGAACATTGTAGAACATTGTGGAAGTGCCACCATTCTCACTAGCCTGATTTCTTTGCTTTAAACCATGGCCTGTCATGAAAACGTTAAGCTGATAATTGACTATGAACTGGCTCTCTGTGACCACATCTATCGATCTTTATACCCAGGATTTATACCCTGCCTTTCTCCCAGGATGGGATCCGAGGCAGCTTTATTTCCCTAATCAGAAGGATTATGAGCTATGGCAGAAAATGCCCCTACCCAAAATCCAACAGGGTGGGAAAATCTGCTCTTTCTACATCATGTTATGAACGCTAGTAAATTCTGATCAAAACTACACAGAAAGGAAATTCCCACCCCTGCCCAGTCCCCCAGAGAAGCCACAAGGTCATAGAATCATAGAGTTGGAAGAGGCCTCATGGTCCACCTAGTCTAATTCCCTGTTCAGTACAGAATCTCCAGCTAAAGTATGCCTAGCAGGTAGCTGTCCAGTCTCTTTTGGAAGATATCTAGAGAAGGAGATCCCACTCCCTCTCTAGGCAATTGATTTTATTGCCAAATCACTCTCCTTTAACTTCTCTCCTTTAACTTCAAACTGTTGGACCTGGCCGTACTTTCTGGGTCAGCAGAGAACACTCTTGCTTCCTCCTCTCTGTGACAGACTTTGAGGTATTTAAAGAGTGCAGTTATTCATTCTTCAGTATTCTCTTCACCAAGCTGAACATGCTCAGATCCTTCCATTTTTCCTAATATGTTTTGTTCTCCATGCCTCTTATCATCCTTGTTGCTCTTCTCTGAACTTGCTCCAATTTATATATACTCTTCTTAAAATGAGGAACCCAGAACTGAACAGATGAGGCCTGACCAGTGTGGAATATAGGACAACTATTACTTCATTATTACTACCTCAACTTGGAAACTATGGTTCTATTAATGCAAACTAAGTTAGCTTTTGCCTTCTTTGCTGCTGGCACATGTTCAACTTATGACCAATAGTAATCCCAAGATCCTTTTCGCATGTAGTACTGCTTAGCCTACTGTCCCTTATCCTATACTTGTGCATTTGGTTTTTGTGGTCAATAAGTAGGCCATCCACCCTTGCCCCCTTCCTCAAATAAAACATGTTACAAAGAATCAGCTATAAGGACAGTCACAAATGTTTCACATTTAGTAAGGGCAAGGAGGATCCTACTTTTTCCATTCCTCACATACCCACTGCCACAATCAACACCACTCCCCTCCTTTCCCTGGGGTGGCCCTACCATTATGTAGAGTGCAATGGTCACCTCAGGCAGCAGATTTTGGATATCATGAAAGTGCATCAAATAGATCATTTTCTTTTTTCTATGAGAAATGGGAAGTAAGACCATTGTGGACTTTTCTACCACAAGTTCTTTGAGTATTATTGCTTGGGGTGGGATGCCATTTCTGATCAGGTAGCACATGTTTGGGTTGATTCTATCCATCTCCTGATCACCTCAGGGTCCATATAATTTCTCTGAACAGGAGGAGTGCTGGCTGCAACCTGGTTGTCATCATGGCTGTTTGAAGAGTCCATTTCCACAATCAAGAGAGACTGTGACTACATGGCCATTTCCACACTAGACTGTTATAGTGCTATTATTCCACTTTCAACATCCTATGGAATCCTGGGATTTTCAGTTTAGGGAGGGGCTCACAAACCCAAGGATTCCATAGGATGTTGAAAGTGGAATAATAGCACTGTAACAGTCTGGTGCAGAAATGGCCCATGTCACAGCAACTCTGGGTGGGGTGATGGTGGGAATGTAACACTGCTTCCTCCACTCCAAATGCAGGGAGACCACATTTACTAAAATTATTTATAAGTGATTTTTTCCTCCCAATTTGGTGCAGCTGGCCTGCCTATTTCTTTATAGTTATTAGACATCATCTTGTTGCTGCCACTGTTGTTCCTGCCAGTCAAATAAACTGCTACAGGCAGGAGGGAAAATGACAAGACAGTCCCAAATTGCATAATCTCTCTTCAAAAGTTTCTTCCTGCCCTCTGACTTTAATTATGCTGCTTGCTGTTTATTATAATGGGCATGCTAGACCTCATTACTACTTATGGCTCGTATGATCCATTTCCCATATCAGTCACAAAGAATATGTCACTTCCAGCTTGCCTGATACAACTGCAAACTTTACTGCCTGCTGGGCTGACCTTGCACTCAGCAGGATCCAAAGCAGGGATCCCTGACTTTGTTTTAGTGAGGGCTAGCTCCTCAAGCTATTTTGCTGCCTGAAGAGACACACAAGATGGTGATCTTGCCAACATTTCCTGTTCCCTGGCAGAAGCAGGACAGTTTAGGAATATTGTACAAGCTGTATGATACACACATAGTTGCATCATCTAAGAAAGAAGGAATAGCTGTGTGGCTACCAGAGCTGCCTCCACTCCAAAACTTGCCACCTGAGGCAGTTGCGTGCACACTTCTTCGTGAAAGCACCAGTCTTGACAGTGAACCTCTTGAAGCTGAGGAAGGAATCATCCATTATGGAATGAACCACCTTAAGATGGCCACAGGTGACCTTTACAAAAAGACTGAATAAATTCATAAAGCATCAGTGGATGAATGCCAGAAAGCAAAATGCTTAAAGGAAAGTGTGTGTCTCCGAATGCCTCTGTTAACAATCCAAAAACAAGGGAGACTATTACCATCATGCCTTGCACATGAGCTTCCTAGAGGTAAATTCCTCCTTGCTGAAAACAGAATGACTGACTGCAAGACAGTTATTGCATCCATAAGAATTTTAAAAAGTTTCAACTCTTCTGAGAAATATAATGACAATATAGATGAATAAACCAATATCAGTCAAACAAATTTTAAAAAAGAACCCATAGGCCTTTGGAAAAGTTTAACATTCCCAATTCAAGTAAGACTGTAATGCCGCTATATTCTTTCCCATACCAGTTCACCTACAGGGAACAGGGGAACAGCAGTTGTTTTTGCTGAACATTCAGAATCTGCCACCTCTTGTCAAGTGACAATGGCAATGTAACATAATATTAACTTAGTTAAGGCAGAAAAGAATTTCTTAGAACTAGTCACTTCCAAGTAACCAATAGTTAGTAATTATGTAACTGGTTAGTTTCCAGCTCTATTGCTTTTGGTAAGCTTGCCAAAACTGGCTACATAAACCCACTTAAATGTTTACAACAGCTGTCACTCAGAAGGTGCCCCTAAGAGATAGTCACACAAAACTCAACAGACTAGGATTTGGAAGGATCTTAGTATAGTTAAACATGACATTTTGGCCCTTCGCAATCACCAGATACATTTTAAAACCCTAAAATATACAAGCACGTAGCAGCCATTCTGTTAATGATCAACAGCCCAAGCTTTTTCCACTCCGCAATCTTCTGGCATCATCATCACCATGGCAAGAACTGCCTTAGCCTAACCCTTTGTTCCTACAAGATATTTTTGGTAGGATGTTCATGGTCCTCAGCAGGAGAGAAGATGAAAGCTACAAACATAGAAGAGCTAGTGGTGAGATTCCATTCCCCTACAAAATAATTTCCCACAAGCTGTGTCAACTATCTCTAATCAAACAAATGCTCCAAAAGATCAACATTTTTCTTTTTGCAAGGGGGAAATGCAAAACCAGTCACCTGTGGCTTTGCTGTCTTGGGAACCTTAGCCATAAGTCAAAGGATATGAGTTTTGATCTCTATTGTTCAGATTACAAGAATGTCTCCATAAACAGGAAAACACCCACACCCTTTACTTTTTCATATGTTTGCTCTGGGCTGATCTACTGACAGATGACGCTGTGTATTTCAGCTATATGGATAATTCTTTTGCCTGGTGATTCAGACATGATGGTCAACCATTGCGTACTTGGCCGCTTGTATATACCTTTGGAAAACAGATTCATGACCTGCCCTTTCTCCTCTGTAAATCACACCCTTGTCCACCCTCATTGCAGGAGGTTGGGAGTGCCATAGTTCCTTGCCTTTTATGCAACCAAATATCTAGTTGAGGAACAGAAGCAGCTTTAAGACTAGATCTCCTTTAAGAAAAAGAACAGAAGTTGTCGGACAAATAGAGCATAGCCTTGTTAATCCCAGGAAGCAATCTTGAACCTGTCATTTACTCGGTTTCAATAGGAGTGAGGTGGATTTGCAAAACTAAAGATCTGTAAGACTCCAGAATGCTTTTAAACAATGCAGTCTTCAAAAGTCATTCCTAATTTTATGGTAATTTTGCACTGTCCCATTGACCTATAAAACTCTTCCATCTGCAGAGCCTTGGAAAAACATTTCCCTGTAGGCACAAACTGGGAGCTATTGGAGTAAAGCTGACACTTAATCAGTGAACAAGAGATCAAAAATGGGCTTGACAGCTTTACCTCATTGTACTGCTTCCATCTGACTTCTTTTTAAATGCTGCCTGATATTTAGGGCAAGCTGATCCCAATCCCAAAACCACTTGACTTTGACTTCAGCTGCACTAGCCTCCTGCAATACAAATGAGTAATTAATGGGTGGACCATGGTCAGTGTCTACAATCCACAGAAGTGTTAAGTCTCCTCCAGACATTTACCACCTTAAGGTGAAGGAAAGAAATCTCTGTTACATGTCTGAATGCCATCTCTTTACCTACTTCCCCCTGCCACACACAGACATCCATCTCTCTCTCTCTCCCTCCCTCCTCTCTCTCTCTCTCTCTCCCTCTCTCTCTCTCTCTCTCACACACACACACACACTGCACTTGGAATGATGGTAGAGTACAGCCAGGTTTCAAACGGTCAACATGTTGGTACTTTGCATTAAACAGGGGCAATTATGTTATCTGCCACTCTCTCTTCTATCTGACTTAGCTTGAATACTGACGGGAAAATGGATTTTCCCAGAAATAATGTATTATTGGAAAAAAATCTACCTGTAACACAATATATTTTAGAGTGGCTTGATTCTGAATAAGCAATTAAGACTCCTTGACTTTACAAAAGACCAGTTCCTGAAAGAAATGGAAACTTGCTAGAACTGGCTTGTGGCTACGGCTCAACATAGCTGTCTGCATTTTTGGATTCTCTTTGGGATGTGGCTGTCATAATGAACATTTGCACTGCACAACTGACCTGTATTACTACCCTGCACACAAAGAATTAATGTATCAGAAGAAGTGTTCATTGCCACCTGCTTCTACCTGCTCTTTGTGTTTATGAATTTTTCTTGAAAAGAAATGAGGTGATCTAAACAGCCATTCCCTCACCCATAGCCTGACATGCCATAATCTAGAGCAAGTTTCACAATTCAGCTGAGCTGGTTGAAGAAAAGGGGACTGCTTGCTATGTTAGAATGGCCATTGTACAGAGTTTCCCACGGACGTCTGCAATGATGTTGGGAATTGCTGGGTTAATTATTTATTTGTCTTTAGAGAGTTATTTTTGTGGCACTCTGCTTATCTTGTCAAATAGAATTCACAAAAGGGAGAGCCATCTCACTTAGTAATGGCTTGAGGCCAGAACCTTCCGTGCTATAATTCACGAGTAATATGCTGAGTTTTACCAGTGCAGCTCATTCCCAGAAGTAGCTTTGCATTTGTTGAGGTGAGAAATATCTGAATTCAAATGTGCACATGCTTGTTTATTCACCCAAAAGCGAGGGAGCATGGCGAGCACAATTTTTCTCATTTTCTGTCTTGCGGTATGGCTGATATAGCCCTTTCAGCATTTAAATTTTTGGGAGCTGGTCCCTCTCCCTGCATATAAATGATGCAGTGGATTTGACATCAAACATTTGGAAAAGACTTTGGGGACAGTGGATTGCAGACATACCAATTGGAAATCTTGTGATTTACTGAGCTTTAATCAGTTTAATATAGTTTTGTGAATTTTACACCTAAAAGACTGTGGTTGCTGTGCCAGTTACCTGTGAATAAAAATTTGCTACTGGCAAGTGATAATTATTTCTAAAATCTGAGACAGCTTTGAGCTTCAGAGACCCCAAGCACATTTGTATGAAGATTAGACATTGTTTCTTCCCTCCTATTTCCCCTTTGATGTATATTCTTCAAAGATCTCCAGCTCACTTCTCAGACTGCATCCCACCAGTGTTGACATAGGCTGCTTCTTTGCTGTGTATTCATGCAAGCTTCAGGCTTTCTGTTCTTACTTAGCAAGAGCACATATCAGAAGCAAAAAGGTCTCCTTGCAGGGCTGGCACAAGGAGGCAACCAGGACCAGGACCGATCTGCTGATGACTGCAAAAACAGAAATAGGTGCTCACCACCTAAAAGATGGTGTTATTGTAGATATTATTAAAATAGATAGATGTGGTCTTGTTTTTTACCCTCCCCACATCCCACCATAAAAACATATTTAGTTTGAAAGGAACACAGAAAGCTGCCTTATCTAGTCTGAAAGCCTATTTCATTTTGGTAGATTGTAAAGATCCCACAGTGTACTTAATGCAGGAGGTCTAGAGGGAAAATTGCTGTGAATGGGCAACAGAATTAAGGAGCCCCACCAGAGCATCTCCTTGATCAATTTGGATTGAGGGCACAGACATGTCTGTTTGGCATCCAGCAGCTATTATAGAACAAGGTTCTGGACAGCCTTGTGCAACACCACAAAAAAGTTTTTATGCTAGCATAGCCTGCTAGCACTTATGTTAGTCACTATGATGATTTGAACCCACTGGTCAATCTAGCTCAGTGCAGTCAAATCTGAATGGCAGCTGGCTGGGGTTCTTTAGGACTTCAAGGAGAATTGTTTCTACTGGGCATCACTGCCTACCATCCGAAAATTAACTGAGCCTGATCTTATTTACTTTGGAAGCATTCTATAGCATTGCCATATTCCAGCCGCTCATTGCATAGTATACAGATATTTACGATTATGTATATTGTTAATTTATATTCTAATAATGTAAATTCACCATATTAATCATTGCATTTTTTTTATACCCTGTATTTCAGACTTGGAACCATTTTTATAATAACTACTCTTCTGAAAGATCTAATAGAATAAATTTTAAAATGGTGGAATTTGAATGGAGATGCCCAAATTGAAATCCTTCTCTGGAAAGCCAACTTGTCAGATAGCAACACACCAAATTCACCAACTATACAAAACTACGTAGAAGCAATGCAACAAGTCACAAAAAATTCCACAGGAACCATCCTTTTCTGTCCAGTCCAAGCAAAACATCTGTATTCCAGGAAACAGTCAAGCCAATTTTCTGGATAGCCATGCTTATCAAATTGACTAGTCCTGCAAAGTTAGAAGGCAGTGATACAACAAGGCACAAAAATTCTGCAGAAGCCACTTTCTTGTACCTGCTGTGGGCAAAAGAGCCATATTGCAGAAAATAATCCAGAAAATCAACTTTCCAAGAATCCATATCTACCCAATTTACCAGTTATACATGACTAGATGGGAGTGATGAAAGAAGCCAGAAATATTCTACAAGAACTATTCCCAACTGCCTGTTACAGAGATGGTTTTCTGGAAAGTTGTCTTTCCAGACCATTTTCCTGAATACAGATGTTTTGCCCAGACTGGTGGTGCCTGTGGAATTCTGTGGTTTCATGCATTTCTCTCATCTAGTCTTGTGTGACTGGTGAATTTTTCAGCCAAGCCTCCTTAAAAACTTGGTGTCTCAAGCCTAAATGTTTTACCCAGAATGGGTATAAGATGGTTCCTATGGGATTGTTGTGGCTTGTTGCATAACTCCCGTCTCGTCATCTGCAACTAGTAAATTTAGTGATCATGGCCTACTCAGAAGTAAGCATTCTAGGCCATTTTATTCTATTCCTGATGGTTTCTAGGTATTAAGGGGCTAATGAAAACAATATTTGTACTGTTTCAGCTCTATAATATGCATTTTAAAGCATGTGTAATGCAGTCCAATGCTTTAGGTATAAATCTCTCTCCAAAATGTCTCATTCCTGCCCCTTCTCTGGGAGAATCATCACTGCTCCTCATAAAATGGAACTTGATTTGGATATTTATTAGAACTGGACAATATTGCTACATGAAATGTCATTAAACAGTAGACTATATGGAACTTTAATCATAGACCCTTTCTGCACGTGGCGAGGGAAAGGCTCTCTGCCGCTACTCATCGGCTTTTTGGTGGGTCCGTTTGGGTCTGTCCTGACGAGGAACAGTGTGAGCTTGTCACTCCGCACTGCTCCGGCATCCAAAATAATGGCTTCCGGTTGGTGGAGGCTCTCCACCAACTGGAGAAGCTCGCCAGCCTAAAGCCCACCCCGGCAGATCTGCAGGCACGCACTAGTGCACACCTGCAAATCTGCACTGGAGCGCAGCAACGGAGCAACACGGGGTCGCACGCTCCATACTTTTTAAAAACCTCTTAAAAGGTTTTTTTTTAAATGCTGCGCAACCAGTTCCAGTCGTTCCGGAGCAGACTGAGGTGTGGAACTACAAAAAGTAGTCCGCCCAGTCCACTCCAAGGTGCAGAAGACCTCCGTTGGAGGTCGCTCTGCACTGTTTTAATAGACCAGTGTGGAAAGGGCCATAGTATTCCAGCTGTTACCCTCTGCGGCTTATTGCATCTCTCTTCTTTTGCTTCAGTGGTCTATTGGTTTGTGTGCAAGCTTTACAGGGAGCTCTGCTTGACTTCAACTGGTCTGCTCTACAAAGTTGTAACATTGACCCAGAAAGTTGGAAATTGGTATTGAGAGGAATGCATCATGTCTAACTCTATGGCCCTTTTCGCACGCAGTTTCTTTTGCGAGAGGGCCCCGTGAGTATCGCATAAATGGGAGCGGCAGTCCATACAACGCACTCCCATTTATGCGAAGCTCACGAGTCTAAAGCGGGCCATGCACGGATTTTTTTATTTTCGGCTCTAAGCTGAAAATACTGTGCGGTCGTGCAATGCTCCCGGGGCCCTTGCACACTTACCTACCCTGCAGTGCGTCGAGCGAGCTGGGCCGGTTGCACCTCCTCCCCCAGTGCAGCCTACAGTTCCCAGGCTGCACTGCAGAAGGAAGGGGCGGGGTGTTCGCATGACAGCCGCGCAACTGGCAACCCAGCTGCGGGAGAATGGAGGAGCGATGCAGGTGCCTCGCGCAAGAGGCTGCTTGCGCGAATGGCACCCCCCACCTCCGCGGGCAGGTAACATGTGGAAAGGGCCCATATCTCTAATAGTTACAGTAATTGTCCTAGTTGTGAGACTGCACTCATTGGCTAAACACACAAGCAGGGACTGGCTGTTTCTTACAAACTATTGGGTGGAAGAGCAACTGCATATCTTGCCCCAAAACTCTAACATTTTCTGTGCAAGAATTAAAAAATTTTTCTGTGCAGGAATTTTGCATTGAAACATTATTTTCCATGCAGAAAATTCTGTTTCCTCACAGGTAATGCTGTTTTCTGTGCAGAACAACCGCATGCAAATTTTGCACAGACTAAACTACGAAGAATTTTGTCAATCCAGGATTCTTCTTGTCAGGGCTTCCTGACACTTGAAAAATATGTGGGTTTCTTTTTTTACCATTTTTTCAATATTTTTGATTATTGTTTCCATCTCTTTGTCACATACTCACAAGAGCAAACAAAAAGAAGTGTGCTATTTGTTCTCTTCTCTTCCCTAGCCTATGAGGCTATTTGTTCTCTTCTCTTCCCTAGCCTATGAAGCCTGCATGGCTAAAAGACTCAGCAGGGCTTGGGCTCTCTATTCATTTGCCTGAAAGAAAGAGCTAACAGGAGTTTTCACTTACTGACAGTGCAGCATCAGATCCAATCAGAAAGCTCTATAAACCCATCTCCTTATCTTCAGGAACCTCTAGCACAAGGAACTCATCTGGGATATTACAATCAACTATCCAGATTGGAAAGACAATAGAATGTACAACCAGTTATTTTATAAACTAAAGAGGTTAATGGTTCATTTCAAGGGCCCTTTTCGCATGTTACCCGTTCGCGCAGCTGGGGGGAGCGTCTCGCATGAAAAGCCTCAGTAGGAATGCTGCCGCTTCCCTGTTGCTTGAGTTCTGCAGCGCTTCCTGGTCACCCGAGTGCTGTGCAAATGCCCCGCCCCTTCCTACCACAGCGCAACCTGGGAATTGTAGGCTAGCGCTGAGGCAGGAAGCGCGGCCGGGCCAGCTCCCGAGGCTCCGCAGGGCAGGTAAGTGCGCACGGGCCCCAGGAGCATTGTGTGACCACACACCATTTTCGGCTTTAAGGCAAAAATAAAAAAATGCATGCGCGGTCCGCTTTAGGCTCTTGAGCATCACGTAAATGGGAGTGCGTCGTATGGACTGCTCCTCCCATTTACACGACGCTCAGGGGGCCCTTTCACTTTAGAAATGGCATGCAAAAAGGGTCAAGGTGTTATATACAATTTTTTTCTTTATTTACTTATTACATTTATATCCTACTTTTCCTCTAATGAGCACAAGATGGCATGCATGGTTTTCCACTTTACCCACAGTACTATCATGTTTTCTTCCCTTTTTTCAGCATAGCTTTAACCAAAGGAGCAAACTTTTTTGAAGTCATGTGACCAGACCTAAAAGGGATCTAAATGATTTTTTCTCATTTGCCTTAACACAAAGTCTCAGTGTATGTATTATCTCCAAAGTGCACGTGTGTCCACATGCGCACGCGCACAGAGAGCCCCTGTCAAATTGTAAATCTTATTGAATATGTTTTCAGGACTGGCTCCAGACATTTTGCCTGTGGTGCCACTGGAGTGTGTCCTGGAGCACTTTCACACTTTACAGCTGTAGTAGTATGATTCCGTTTTGACTGCCATGGCAACATCCTATAGAACTGGATGGGATTGGAAGTTTAGGGAGGAGTGTTACCTGCTAGAGAGCACTAGTGCTTCACTGGTCCACAAACCCCAGATTCTGTAGGATTCCACCACGGAAGCTAAAGTGGAATCATAACAGTAGTACTGTATAGAGTGAAAAAGCCTATTGTCAATGACAGGCACAGGCAGACAAGAGCTGGAAACCAGGCCAAAACTCTTTCTGGATCATTTGAATATGGAAATAGGCATGACAGCTATTCAGGCAAGTGGACCCAGAATTTATGTAGCACCGAGGAAACCCAGGGCCAGAGTGGGGACCAATCATTTTTCAACAAAGTACACACAAGTAGCCACATCAGTTGCCACCATTTCCACTAGGGCTCACATGACACATGGTCTCATCTACCTCACTGCTGGAGCTTGTGGAATCCTTATGGCCAGCCCTCAAGTAGTTTTTCCCTAGGCATATGCAGCAAGAAGGCTCCATACTGCAATCTTGACACTGCTCCAAGTGGAATAATGAGCCCAAGTGCATGTGCCCACCATTTCTTTCCACAATCACTTCCTCTCATTTCTTGCTTTTTTGGTGAACTGAAGTTGCATGGGTGCTACCCAGAAACGTGTACCTTTTTGTAATCCAGAGAATCTGATGTCAACTGGAAATAGACACTTTAAAAGCTTTAAAACTACTTCATATGCAAAATTGAAACTTGTTCAGATTCCTGTGTTGCCAGCCCTGAGATTTGTCTCCCTACCTGGACACTTGGACAGGAATAGCAATTCTTTGAGACTCCAGCTAGCACTCTGAGACCTGGCAACTTTGGGCATCATCCAGACTCTGTCTAATGATGGGGCTGGCTCTATGTATCTGGAATGTAGCTACTCTATGATAAAATGGAATGAAGAAGAAAACTGTTCTCTTCAGTATCCTAACACTCTCTTTCAAAAAACAATGAACTAAAGGACACAAGATACAGCAGGCAACACAGAGAAGCCATTCTAGCTTTATAATCTTGATGGAGGAGGTGTTGCAGTCTGAGAAGAAGTGAGTTCCAAATGTATAAAGCAAAGAGGACTGGTAACACCCAGTAGATGAAGTATAGAAAAGAGATAAAGCCCAAATGGGTTGGGCTATTGTTTAAAATAGCCCAACCCATTTAGACCAGGAAATATCTTAATGGACTGCTTCAGGGGCTGTTAAAAAAAAAGAAGAAGAAGAATGCATATTAAGCCAAATAAACTCACAAAAGTACAAAACTGCAAACCCCAGGATTCCATAGGATGTTGAAAATGAACTAATAGCACTATAACAGTCTAGTGCGGAAATGGCCTATGACTGTAGAGAACAAGATTCAAATCCCTGCTCAGCCATGGAAACCCACTGGGTGCCCATGGGCAAATCACATGCTCTCAATCTCTGAAGAAGGCAAAGAAAACCCTTTCTCAACAAATTTTGCCAAAAGAACCCCATGAGATGCTTGTCTTAGGGTCATCTTAGGTCAGAAATGATGCAAAGGCATACAACAAATTTGTCTCTTATTATAATTCCTGTTGACTACGCATAATCCCTTTTTTCTACTTTCTCTCTCAAATGCAAACCAGTCTCCCTGTTTTAAGGCCTGCAGTGCTGGATAGGATACGGTATCCTCCCCACAGCCATCAGCTCAAGAAAGTTAAAGGCAAAAACTGTAAGAAAACAGATTCCACCCAAACTTTAGTTAGAACTTCTTGACTATAAGAGCTGCTGTGCAACAGACTGCCTCAAAGAGGTCTTCAAACAGAGGCTGGGTGGGAATCTTTCAGGAGTGCTTTACCTGTGCAGCCATTATTGGAGGTTTCTTTTGAAGGGCAGCATGCCAGCTGGTAGGGAGCCATTGGGAAGTTTGTATGTGTGAACATTTTGAACAACAAGGAACAATGCCAGGAGGAGGAGGAGGAAGATAATGAATGAGTGAATGAAAGAAAGAAAGGACAAAGTGCCAATTGAAGGCCTGTTGCCTTTGATTAAGTGGAAATGGGTCCCTGCTGGCTTTTTAAAAAAGGAAACTGCAGTTGACAAGAACAGCAAGAAAAATTAGCATGTTTGACAGCTACAGACCTGGCATCTGGCCGGCCATTAGAGAGCCCACCACATCACTTCATTTGCTTCAGAGCCTGATTCATATGTTTAAAACACATTTCCATTAGGCACTCTGTAGGAACCTGTTGAATGGGCTGTGAAGATGAATGAAGTGCACAAATTGCAATGAGACTGAGAAAAATATCTCTAGAGTGCTGAGTGAGTGCTTTGTTTTGGGGTTTGTTTTTTTTTAAACAAGCAGTGTATTAAAAGAATGAAGCACAACTAAATGAATGAAAGGGGCTTCAGCAGTTTTCCACTGGAAAAACATACGGAAAGACGCTAGAGAACTCTCGTTATTCCCCTCCTTTTCTCTTCAAACTGAGATGTAGCTTGCAGTATATCCAGGCAAGGCCACAGAAATGCCCTTCCTCACAAACACACAATCAATATTAGTGATGGCACCAAATATGTGCTTCTAAACTCGGCTGAATTTCAGGGTACACGATGTTCACCTCAAATACAAGACAACAACTACAATCCCCAAATTGTTCTCTGACTTAAAGTTTTAATCCAAAACAGAGAAGAATTCCCTTTCTATTTCCCCCTCCAACTAAAGTAATTCACTGACCCCTTCCAACCAGTGCTTTTCCTTCCAGTGCATGATGCGTTGTTGTTGCAGCATAGCAAACTGCAAGCTGTCATCAAGAAAAAAAAGTTTTGTAAAATGTTACTATAATGTCAGGACTTTACAACCACTAGAGAGGGAGTAGAAGAAACTGTTTTCCTCTCCTACTTTTTGCTTCCTGTGGCTGACCATCACTGAAAGAGCCACTACTATGCCAGCCTGGCCTATAAAGTGAGAAGAAAGGACAGTTGTAGCACAAGGGATTTAAACCGGCTCAAGAAATAAGCAGAGCTGCTTCCTAGTTTAGAGGCAATAGTCTGACCTGTTTCTAAGTGAATGTGATGCAAGCTGAAAGATCTCACCCTGCACTGGGTGTTGATTGTGCTTCACAGCCACAAGCTAGAGAGCAATGGCTTTGAGTATAGGTATCTTTTTTTTTTTTAAGTATGGCACAGATCCATGGGAAAGCATTCTCTCAATGGCAGCTATCCATGCTAGCTAAATAGAACATCCACATTTATAGAAGGAAAGCTCAGAAGTCCTCATAATGGTGGTGGCCTCTCCTGGCTATTATTGTTGGAGCCTCTCCAGCCTGTCTGCTCACCTCTGCAGTCCTCTGACTAGCCCACTATTCTCACTTGGAACACATCTTCCTCTTTGTCTTGTTCAGTCCAAGTTCCCCACAATGGACCAAGGGCACGAATTGTTCAGTTTCCTACTCTCTGCTACTACATATATTGTGGCAAGCAGCCCACTCTTGTAAAAAGCCCCTTTCCTGGGATTCTTCCTCACCAAGGCAACAAGGTTCTGGACTGCAATCTGACTTTTCAACCTTTCTAAAATGACTGCCACATTTGCTGCCCTCCTTCAGGCAAGGCTGCAGGCTCTTCTAATATTGACTCAGATGTATCAAAGGGGAGGACCCAACACAATACATGGAATCTTTGTGAAACTGCTTAAATTACTGATTTTCAGAGTTAAATTCTTAGCATCAGTTACTCTCACTCCTTTAGCCACTGCAGATAAAAACCTTGGGGTATCACAGTCTGCACCAATTATAGGAAAACACAGGGTAATGAAATGCATTGGTATAATGATGGAAAATGAATGTACATGGGCTTCCTCACCTTCAATAATTAAAATTCACTAGATTGTCTCTCATATAACTTTTTAGTTTGATATTTGTCTCTCAAACCCTTTGAGTTTTACCCTGTTTTGAGTGCTGCTATACAGTCCTCCCTCCACATTCACAGATTTGACCTTCATGAATTTGCAAGGCACACATGTGCCTCCCCGCCCCCATTCTCCTCCTCCCCTTCTCTTGTGCTTTGCCCCAGTGCAGACAATGTACACTGAAGCAAAAGGCAAGGGAATAAGGGGAGACCTGTGCATACCTTCCTTCTCCCCTCTGGAGCTCTCCCCACCCATTACCCTGCATTTTGCCCCGGTGCTGAGAATGGGTGCTGAGGAATGGGGAGGGAATGCTGAGGGCATGGGGAGGGGAAAGGCATTGCATGCCTTCCTTCTTCTCTCTGGAGTTCCCCCTCACATTTCCTTGCATTTTTCCTGCAAAGAAGGAAGGCTCACATGTCAGGGCAAAAGGCAAGGGAATGGGAGGGAGACCTCCATAAAGGAATGGGGAGAGGGAGCATGGAGGGAGTTGTTCATGGTTTTTCCACCTTCATAAAGGTTCTGAGCCCAAAATCCTCATGAAAATGGAGGAGCCACTGTATTTTCAGAGGCTTCTTACTGTTTTTTACTGTATCATTTCCATACCATTCTAGTTGAGAGAGCTCAGTTAAATTGATGCTGTTGTCAGAGAGTGTAACAACATACACATTCTTCTCAATGACGAAAACAATTTTTGCTGCTCTCTGCTCCAACATCAGATAATGGGCTTTAGTGTGGGGCTCCAGCATTCATTCTCTAACCAAAAGTGAGAGAGAGAGAGAGAGAAGAGAAGAGAAGAGAAGAGAAGAGAAGAGAAGAGAAGAGAACAGAACCGAACCTGGGGAGAATCATACCAATTTCACATATTATCATATGCACTAGGTCTATATTCATGTAAGAAAATGTATAAAGCCTGAGGTTCTCAGGGATGGATGGTAAATAGATGGTCACACAGGCAACTGTTAATTTTACACAATTGTCTATGGCAGTGCTTAGAATTCAGTCTGTACTCCTGACATCAAATTATAGAAGCAACAATTACATTAAAAGAGATGCTTCTTTTGCTGAGACATCATTACAAAGCTAGCTTGTCTATCTTTAGAAAGAACTTGATGCTGTTTGTTGTTATTGTTGTTGTGTGCCTTTAAGTCATTTCCAACTTATAGTGACCCTAAGTGAAACTATCACAGGACTTTCTTGGCCAGATTTGTTTAAAGGGTGTTTGCTTTTGCCCTCCTCCAGTCTGAGAGAGTGTGATTTCGCCCAAGGTCACCCAGTGGGTTTCCATGGCTAAGTGAGGATTTGAACCCTGGTTTCCAGAATCCTAGGTCATTTCCACACTGGACTGTTATAGTGCTATTATTCCACTTGCAACATCCTATGGAATCCTGGTGTTTGCAGTTCCAGGAGGGGCCAGTGGACCCCTCCCGAAACTGCAAACCCCAGAATTCCATAGGATGTTGCAAGTGGAATAATAGCGCTATAACAGTCCAGTGCAGAAATGGCCCTAGTCCAACACCCATACCACTCTTCCACATTGGCTCTCTGATGCAGCTTAGAGCTTCTTTTTAACCTAAGCAGTAGTATATCCAACAACCATTAAATAACAGCCCTCCCTATATCCTCATCTTCTTCTTACTGAAATCTGGTTGGACTTCCTATCATTGGAGGAATTGAGAATTTCCCCTCTGATTTGTAATATTTGGCTTCATTCTAATTTAGTTTGAGCCCGGGTGATTTATCTTAATTATCTTAATTTGTTTGATCTGCTTAATTCGATAAATGCTTTTACTTTATTGAATTTGACTTCAAGAAGATGCAAATAAAATCAACACAGATCAGTGAAGCAAAAGCCAAGATTTTTAAATGCCTATGCATTTCTGTTATAAGTAACTCTTTTGTGTTTTTAATTTTTTTTAATTTAAAATCATTTACAAATGCAATAGTTATTAATTTATTGTTTACAAACATTTCAGTGCAACAAAGCAGTCAGACATCATTAAGCAGTTTGTATTTCTCCAAAAAAAATCTCAAAATATTTATCAAGTATCACTGGTGTCTATTTTTTCAAATCTGATGGTAAAGTGCAAAAGATAATCCATGGGTTTAGGGGCATCAAATTAATTTCTCTTTGCACTAAGCCAATAGCCATTGCAATTTGTTCAGAAGTAGTGCATGCCAAGGAGCACAACCAACACAAAGATGTACTAGTGCTTGCACTGAAACAATTATATATCAAAAATACTTCCCTTATATGGATGCAAATCTAAACATATAACCAAAAGAGCTTGCCAAGATCGGGGGGGGGGAATCATTAAATTTTAAGGATAAAATCACGATTATGCAGAGGTCAGCATGCTGAGAAATGATACACACAAACCTAAAAGTAAAACAGGATGTTTCCTATTGAAGAGGTACCTGTTTTTACACATCTTCCATATTTGGTTGGAAATTATTAACAAGGAGTGGTGTGGTATAGTGGTTTGAGCATTGGACTATGACCTGGAAACCAGGGTACAATTCCCCTCTCGGCCATGGAAACCCACTGGGTGACCTTGGGCATGTCACATACTCTCAGCTCCAGACAATCATGTGATAGGGTCAACCTTAGGGTCACCATCAGTCAGAAACAACTTGGAAGCACACAACAACAGCAGCAGCAGCAACAACAACAACAACAGCAACAAGCATTTGGCAAATCAAATCCATATATGCATTTTGCTTTGTATTTCATACATACTGGGCTGATTTCTCATTCATGTTTTATGTAACCTCACTTGAGGTTGAACTAATGTCACACTAAAGGCATAAGGCATAGCTCGAAGATTGTTTGCTTGCTTGCAAGTAGGCATGGGGGTGAGAATGCTCTAGGGAGGCTTAAACCTTTCTCCAAATAGAAAGTAACCAATTGAGAAGTTCCACCAGAATTTCAACAATTCTCCACTCTACCACCAACTTGAACCTGGAACAATCCAGAGAATATATTGCCCTCTTGTAAACCTATTGATCACTACAAATACTTTGCACATTGCCCTCTTGTAAACATATTGATCACTATAAATACTTACGTGTCTCCAGTTTCCACCCAGAACATGCTAACAAATCTGTTGTTAACAGCCAAACTCCCAATGCAATCACATCTGCTCAGACCCAAAAGACAGAGATTTAAAATTATTGGATTTACAGCAGACATTTCTCAAAACATAATGTGCACCTAAGGAGGTGAAGATGCAAATCTTAAAAAACTATATATTTAAAACAGGATACATAACATGGGTGGTAATACAGGGACAAGACTCTCCATAAACCCAAATGCCAACTCAGTCCCCACATCTGTACTGGAAGTAATATTACAGGGGCCAATAACATAACCCACAACACCAAAGATGCACTTACTTGCTTTTCCTCCAATGTGATATATGCCATCCTATGCCAGCAGTGCTCCTCTATACATTGGACAAACAGGACAGTCTCTACACGAGAAGGTAAATGGACACAAATCTGCCATTAGAAAAGGCAATATATATAAAAAAAAACAAAACAGTTGTAGAACATTTCAAACTTCCTGGACATACAGGACATGATTTACAGATCACAGTTCTTGAACAAAGAAATTACAAAGGAAGACCAGGAAGATAAACAGCTGAGTTGATTATATTCACAAATTTCAATCCATTAGCAGAGGTATGAACAAAGAGAATGGCTTCATGGCACACTACATATATTAATGCAAGAGTTCTCACTGCTGCAGTTATAACAAAAGGAATCTTCACAGAGACAATTCTGAACCAAGGAAGCCCAGATTTTCATAAGCAGATCTGTTGTTTTTATACATCAACACTGACTGACTACTGTAAAGATCTGAAAAACCTGTGGGACTTGTCCATCCCTTTGAAAATTTAGGGCAAATAACATGATTTGCATCATCCTGGATCATCTTAGATCCTATCCCATTCTCACTACTGTATAAATATGCTTTATATCTGAGACTTTAATATCACTCTGTATTGCATCCTAAATAAAAGATCTAAGAGCACCCAATTTTGTCTGATTGTGGAAGCTAAGCACAGTCAGCCCTGGTTCATACTTAGACAGGAGACCACCAATGAATACCAGTGCTATAGGCTATTTTCAGAGGAAAGAACTGACAAAACCACCTCAGAGTATTCCTCACCTAAGAAAACCTGATGAAATCCATAAGTAGACTGGCAAATTGAAGGCACACACAGAGATACATTGAATCTAAAGTAGATTTATTTCTATGAAAGTGCATGCTAAAATAAATACCAGTCAGTCTTAAAGGTGCTGCCACATATTTTTTCTCTCCTTCCCTTCCTCCTTTTTATGCTCCAAGAGACTAACATGACTACTTCTTTGAAAACTTCCCCAGAATTTGAGTGTAATTTACGGCAAATAACTAGTTGCTAATAATGCTTTCCCCTATACACAAAACTTAACCCTTTTTTTTTCTTATAACCTGTCTTTTGAGGTAACTATAACTATTTTTATAGTTGCATGGACTTGGGCTCAAAATGGTAGAAAAGAAATGAGTTCCAGATTTCGGGAAGAAGTAGGATATGAGTAAAGTAATATAGCACAGTTAAATGCAATAAATGGTTCAAAAGCTGATTCCTGGTTATGCCTGGTTTTGCTACCTTGTACATCTTGGAGGGTGTTCAGTAGACAGGAAGTAGGCAGGAAGAGAGTGTGCTTTGAACCAGATACCTGAGGTTTATAGCATTAAAAAAAAGCTATTTCCAAGCAAGATCTTGCTAATGAATTACAACTGAGTAAGTCAGACTTTACACCATTACAACTCACCCTTTTAGCCATTGTTGTGGTCAGACTATGTATTGTGATGTTAATGAATATTAAGGTAATGAGTAGGCTGAGTGTTATAATATCAACCTAACTGTTGGCTAATGTGTATGCTAGTACTTCCTCTTCCTTCTCTGTGTCCTGGCCTCATCAGTGTTTCCATTGCACATTCTGAGAAGTTGGGATGTTTTCAAACATTCCATAGAACTCAGAGAGCAGCACCATTGAGCTGGCAGATGTCTACCCTACTGACCTCTCAAGATATTATGAAAGCATCACTGGAGAAACTCAATCTCACATTGTAGTCCCAAACACACTAACTGGAAGTAGGTTCCACAATTATCTTTGGGACTTATGTCTCAGTAAACAAGCATATGGGATCAGATTCAAAATACAATATACTTTTCAATGAGATATTGACCATTTCTGCACTCTACTGTTATAGTGCTATTATTCCATTTTCAACACCCTGTGGAATTCTGGGGTTCATAGTTTACTGAGGTCCAAGAACTCTCTGGCTGAGAATTCTAAAGGCCCGCCCTAAACTGCAGGATTCCACAGGATGTTGAAAGTAGAATGATAGCACTATAACAGCATAGTGCAGAAATGGCCATTATCTTGAAGGAAGCAGTCTTTATTACCTCAAAGGGGTGACTAAATGATAGTTTGCACATACCTAGTTCCATTTATTTTGGTAGGTTTACACAAGTGAACAATATCATGAAAACAGCCCGTAGATAATCCCCAGTGAAATCAGACTCAACAAACCCCAGCTCCTGTATCTCAGTGTATGAATAATTGGTTTTATCTGCATTCACAATATGCCATTTGCTATCTGTCCACACAGAGATAATAGATATATAGCAGAATAATGACCAGTGAGTGGGGACTGTGTGATTATTGTATTACGTGTGCCAGCCTTCATCCATTTCTGGCTACAAAGAAGCAGCATTTGTGTTGAACTTTGCATATAAATTGCTACCGATCATGCATGCATTATGAGGTTTTTCATTTTTCAATCCAGACTAAGTTCTGAGATTCAAGGGGACCCAGCAATCAATGTTCATGGCTGGAGAGCAGTATAGATTGTAGTGGTTGGAACAGAATAGAAACTGTAGATATAGGAAGCCCAAATTCAAATCCACACTCAGTTAAAAAGCTCATTCATAATAAATAATTTTGTAATCTAAACCTGTCCAATCTCACTAGTTTGTTGTGACACAAAGGCACTTCTCTCAGTTCCTTGAAAGATGAGTGTGAAATAAATGTTCAAACACTCAGAATTGAGATCAAAAATAGTTCTTGTGCCATCAAGATCTTATCAAGCAAGAAAATCTGTTCATAAATCATTTTGTCATATTTTGATGATCAGACTTCATGAACAGAGCTTGGAAAATGTAATTCTTGAACTACAATTCCCAGAATCCCCCAGCCATCATGGCCAGTATCCATGGGTGCTTATGGGAGTTAACCCCCAACTAACTTTCCCAAACTCTACACTGAAATCAAGTGATATATTTAGAGCAAAATAGGAAACACTGCTGTAGCAAAACTAACAAACAAAACCAGAATAGAACAGAACAGAACAGAACTTCAGATTAACACTATAGGTTCCTGTCTCACTATTTTTAGAAACAGGGACAAAAAATGTTCACTACAGCACAGTGCCCATTCTACCCTCTCTTTTGGCAAGTAAATCCTTCTGCAAATTGCTTCTTTTTCAGAAAATACTTGTGCACATCTGGAGAGGAAGCCCTATTAAGTTAAAGTGTGTATAATTGGTTGACCGACCGAACCCAAAGGGTGATCGCGAATGGCTGCTTTTCATCCTGGAGGGAAGTGACTAGTGGGGTGCCACAGGGTTCTGTCCTGGGCCCAGTGCTGTTCAATATTTTTATCAATGACTTGGATGAAGGAATAGAGGGCATGCTCATCAAATTTGCAGATGACACCAAATTGGGAGGGGTTGCTAATATGCCAGAGGACAGGATCAAAATTCAAAATAACCTGGATAGATTGGAGAGCTGGGCCAAGGCTAACAAAATGATTTTCAACAGAGAGAAGTGTAAGGTCCTACACTTAGGTAGAAAAAATGGAATACAGAAATATAGGATGGGGGGCACGTGGCTGGATAGCAGTACGTGTGAAAGGGATCTAGGAGTCTTCATAGACCACAAGCTGAACATGAGTCAGCAGTGTGATGCGGCAGCCAAGAAAGCCAATGCAATTCTCAGCTGCATCAATAGGAGTATGGTGTCTAGATCGAGGGAGATACTGGTACCACTCTACTCTGCTTTGGTTAGACCTCATCTTGAATACTGTGTCCAGTTCTGGGCACCCCAATTCAAGAAGGATATTGACAAGCTGGAGCAAGTCCAGAGGAGGGCGACCAAAATGGTGAGAGGCCTGGAAGCCATGCCCTATGAGGATAGAGAGCTGGGTATGTTTAGTCTTCAGAAGAGAAGGTTAAGAGGGGACATGATAGCCATGTTTAAATATTTGAAGGGATGCCACGTAGAGGAAGGAGAGGGCTTGTTTTCTGCTGCTCCAGAGACCAGGACAAGGAGCAATGGATTCAAGCTGCAGGAAAAGAGATGCCACCTGAACCTCAGGAAGAACTTCCTGACAGTCAGGGCTGTCCGGCAGTGGAATATGGAGTGGATTGGAGTGGAGTCTCCTTCTTTGGAGGTTTTTAAGCAGAGGCTAGATGGCCATCTGTCAGGAGTGCTTTGAGGGTGTTCCTGCATGGCAGAGGGTTGGACTGGATGGCCCCTGTGGTCTCTTCCAACTCTATATGTCTATGAAAAAATGGTGGAAAAATACATTTCTCAAGTGTTAGGAAACCCCGCTAAGGAGAAACCTGGAGTGACAGGAAACTTTTCAATTCAGGACTAATTCTGTGAAAAATTCAAATATGGGTTGGTTGCACCTTCTGTGCATGAAAAAAGTGTTTTCTACACAGAAAATGCTGTTTTCTGCACAAAAGGACCACATCTGAATTTTGCACCAAATAAGTTCTGAAGTGTGAATCCTCTTAGAAACTGCACAGTTCTCAAAGACTGTCTGACAGTGGGAAGAAATTTCTAAAATTATTTGTTGCTGCCTTCAAGTACAAAATTATTTCCCAGCAGAGCTAGGAACGATTCCTGTCTGAATACCCAAATGCTTCTGTGAGTCAGCACAGAGTTCGTCTAAGACAAATGCTGAACTGGATGCAACAACTGTTATGAAATTCTACTAGGTCTACTGAGTTCTACTAGAAAGTAAAACTATCCATATTTCGCCAGAAATAAAATCTTTTGTGTGATCTATTGTTGACCCTAATCCTATTTGGAATAAGTTAAACTATTGTTTTGTCTGTTGCAGCAATCCAAATGTAGCAAAATATTCAAACTTTTCTAGCTTTTGGTGACTGAGCCAGTTAACGTAGAGAAAAAGAAAGTATTGATTCACTATTCAACAATTGATTCAAAAAGTATACTCTAATTACAGCTATCTAATAGGATTCAGGTCTGTGTGTGTACTTGTGTCAGTATATTGCTGACATATACTGGAAATGCCAGATCTATGAAACAGAAACAGTCCTCCCTCCACATTTGTGGGTTTGACCTTTGCAAATTTGATTATTCACAAGGTGCCCACTTGCCTCCCCCCCATTCTCTCCCTATCATTCCCTTGCCTTTTGCCCAAGTGTGCTGCTTTCCTTCTCTGCACTTTGGCAAAAGACAAATGAATGGAAGGGAAAAGGCTTGTGCATGCACCACCTTCCTCCTTCCTCCATTCTCTTGCCTTTTCTCTGGTCGCTCTGTATTTGTTCTCTGCACCTGGGCAAAAAGCAGGTGAATGGAGGAGGAAAGGCCCATGTGCATGCCCCCGCTATTAGCTTGACATTTGCC
This sequence comes from Ctenosaura bakeri, assembly GCA_948474755.1. Classification (NCBI taxonomy): domain Eukaryota; kingdom Metazoa; phylum Chordata; class Lepidosauria; order Squamata; family Iguanidae; genus Ctenosaura; species Ctenosaura bakeri. The sequence continues at coordinate 10,060 of CAOLHI010005975.1, read as the reverse complement.
TGGGCACCCTGTCTTCCTTCTCCACTCCTGGACAAAAGGCAAGAAAATGGAGGGGGAAAGACTCATGAGCATGTGCATTCCCCTTCCATTCACTTGCTGCTTGCCTGGGTACCCTGCCTTCTTTCTCTGCACCTGGGTGAAAGGCAAGCGAATGGAGGGGAAAAGGCTCACACACATGCCTCCCTCCTCCATTTGCTTGCTGTTTGCCTGGATGTCCTTCTTCCTTTCTCTGCACACACACACACCCAGCAAAAGGAAAGCAAATGGAGGGAGAAAGGCTCACACTCACCTTCTCCATGTGTGGGGATGCCACCTCCCATTTGCTTGCCTGTTTCCTAGGTATACCCATCCAGACAAAAAGCAAGGGAATGGGAGGGGGAGAGCTCACTCAGGCAGAGGGGGTTACTTGCGGCTTTTTGATTTTCGCAAGGGTTCTGTGCCCCAAACCCTCATGGAAATCAAGGGGCCACTGTAGTTACTTTCAGATATGAGGAATGAGATGTGAATTCACAGTTGGACAAAACTTATTCCTAAATAATTAAAACTCAATTATTTGTTGGTTTTCTTAACATATACCAAAAAGTTACCAATGTATCTTTGTGAAAAGATTCTATTTATGATTACAGTTACAAGATTTTATTGTGCAAAATTCTAGTATGCTAGATTTCATCTATTGCTGAGTGGCAAGTTTAATTGTCTGAATATGTCCCTATGGCAAAACCAGCTGATTACATTGAATTTTTAAAAAAGGAAGACATAATCATAATAAAGTTTCTGAAATTGGAATCTATTTCTTGATTTCTGGCAAGGTAAGGCACAGGAAGCTAGATACCCTAAAGGCACCAGATTCTCTCTGATCTTGGAAGCTAAGCATAGTCAGCCCTAGTTAGTAGTTGGATCAGAGACTACAAATACCAAATGCTGTAAGCTATATTCAGAGAAAGGATGTGGCAAAACCACCTCTGAGTATTCCTTGCCTAAGAAAACCCTGTGAAATTCATGGGGGGTCACCATAAGTTGACAGGCAATTTGAAGGCACACACACATGCACACAAAAGAATGTACTCGAAAAGATATACATTGTTTGTTTTAATATGTTGCAATATGATTTTCTTGTTTGATTCAATGAATTTTGATACAGTACCATTTGATGTTCATTCTTTATTTTATAGGGTTTGGATTTGCATTCAGTCATTGAGAAAAGGAAGGCTTTTCATAGTTGGTCTCTTTTTAAATGCCTTTTTTCTTTCCATCTTCAGCCATAACTTGCAAAATTATATATGCTGCATACCAAATGAAATCATATGTAGCTAATGGAATGACAGTAAAGTGTTTTTTATACTGCATATCTGGTGATATCACCAAACTTCCATAAATAAAACTGTAGGCCATAACTGAAAATCAGATGCCATGTCATTAAATGCTGGTTCAAGATATAACATTACTGATTGTGAGCACAGTGCTTCAGCATCACTACAAAAAAAAAATAGTGAAAAATAAAAAGGCCAAGACCCGTGTGGAGAAGAGACTCCAAAAGGGCATGGAAGAATTGAAAATTGATTGTGTGGGGCATACAAATTGAAAATGCCTGAACAAATCTGGCTGAAGTCCGATTCAATTGAATTCTTGTCTCTGGCAAAAGCACAGGGGAGAAATTCTGAAGGAGTGAAACAAGGATGGGAAAATGTTATCCTCCAGAAGTTATCCAACTGCAATTCTCATCAGCCCTTGCCAATGATAAAGAATCATATGAACTGCATCATGGGAATGATCATGCAAATGAGGGATCATGGGAACACATTTCCCATTCTGAGTCATAGGCCCTTTCTGCAACTTACCTACATCCAGCGCAGGCACATGGGGATCACACGAGCAGCCTCTTCCATGAGGCTCTCGCATTCCCGCTGCTTCTGCTCCACAGGAGCAGGCAGGCAGCATGAGGGTTCCACTTGTTCCTTCTGCAGCATAGCTGGGTATTTTCCCAGGCTGCACTGGGGGAGGAAGCACGGAGCTGCAGCTCCGGAGGTTCCACATGCAAGATAATTGTGTGTGGGGCCCCAGAGCGATGCGCAATCACACACCATTTTTGGCTAAAAACTGAAAATGATATAGTGCACAATCAGCACCTGCCACCCTGGCAGCATCGCGTGATTGCGAGGACGTTGTCTGAAACGATGCTCGCAATTGTGCAATGCTCCGGAGGCTCTTTCTCATGAGAACTGCCATGCGAAAAAGGTCATAGTCCTGCAGGACAGTTGTATCAGAGGCCTTGGCTTCTGTCCACCTTCCCCTAAGTCACATCATTTCCTGGTTGGTGGAGAGATGGGAGAGAAGCCAAGATCTGTCCAGCTACTTTTCTACAGCTGAATGCAAAGCAACAGGCATCTGCAGCAGCCTCTGGGGTCCCTGTAGCTGATGTCATTGCTCTGTGTCCAGGAAAATTGCTGAATGCTAGGCAGGGTTTGGGAGACTTTAATTTATGCACAGTCAATAGTGAATTCCAACATCCACAATGACCAAAAAAGTGAGTATTGATAGTGTAAATCTAACTTATTCCATTGTAATTCGCAACAAGATGCAGCATTTAAATTTCTACAGCTTTTAATGACAGTTCTTCCTTTTCCAAACAAGGAAAAGAACAAAGAGAGAAGCAACTGTGGTTTTTCCTACATTAACTAGTGTATGAAAAAATATGTGACAGGCTGTACATGGAACAAAAATATAAGAGTTTTTGCATAGATACATCTCAGTTACGGTGAGGTATGGTATGCTGGAGCTATCATAATATTTCCATGAGGCTTTTAAATGCTGGAGACAGCTCCAGCGTTAATCAATCTTTGCATTCATTCAAGTCACGGCTTGACTTTTGTAATGCGCTCTACATAGGGCTACCCATGTGCTTAGTCCGGAAACTTCAATTAATTCAGAATATGGCAGCCAGGTTGGTCACCGGAAGATCTAAAACTGACCATATAACACCTATTTTGAAGTCTTTACACTGGCTGCCTATTAGTTTCCGGGCACAGTACAAGGTGTTGGTTTTTACCTTTAAAGCCCTTCATGGCTTGGGGCCAGCCTACCTGCGGGATCGCCTTCTCCCATATAATCCGCCCCGCACACTAAGGTCCTCTGGGAGGAATTTACTGCAGCCAATCAGAACTAGGTTGGCTGCAGTTACCCAGAGGACCTTTTCTTCTGTCGCTCCTAAGTTATGGAATGACCTGCCGGAGGAGACCCGGCACATTACCAGTCTTGACTGCTTTAAAAAAGCAGTCAAGACGGTTCTCTTCCGACAGGCCTTCCCAGATTAGTGTTCCACCGCCTCTCATCATTTGTCTTTTTGTGTTAATCTTGTTTTTAATTTGTTTTAATAACTAAGGTGTTTTAGGGGGATAGACAGGTTGGTGGGTGGGGAGGATGGGGTGCATTTTAATGTTTTAATGTATTTGTATATTTTGTAATGCCGCCTCGATCCACTGGGAGAGGCGGGATAGAAATAAATATTATTATTATTATTATTATTATTATTATTATTATTATTATTATTATTATGGTGGGTTACAGTGTTGGGGTGGGAGATGCTGTTTTTCTGCCTGGTGTACTTCATCTCAGACATGTGGAGGACCAGCAGGGGGTACTACAAGCACCAGCTCAGCCAGAGATCATCAGGATTCACCAGAGATAAGAAAAGTTAGTAGACAATGTTTAATGTAGTTAGATAATCATTTGTAAGATTTTTAATAATCTAATGCAACTGCCTTTACAGTAGAAGGGGGAAATTTACTGTTACATTTATGTTAAATTGCCATTTAAATAACATACTTGCACTGAAAGACTTACCAAAATGAAGCTTTAAAATCCCATCCACAATTTTACACTATCCAATGCCATCTTTATTATGACCTTAGGAGAGAATTCCATGAACTTTTGAAAACCCTATTTCTCACTTCCTCCACCAAAATCATTACTCTCACTTTCTCCTTCTCTTTCCATCTTATTTCCCCTACCCTACTTTCTTTTGTTTACTGAATCTTATGTGGATCCCAGAGTGAGGATTTTCAAGATTACTTCTCCAGAACAAATGAGCAGCCACTATGGGTATTTCCACCCTACACTGTTACAGTGCTATTATTCCACTTTCAACATCCTGTGGAATTTTGGGTTCATAGTTTACTGAGGCCAAAGAGATCTCTGGATGAGAATTCTAAAGGACCCTCCCTAAAATGCAAACCTAAGGATTCCATAGGACATTGAAAGTGGAACAATAGCACTATAACAGTGTAGGGCAGAAAGGCCCTATGTTGTGTCCAGTATAGAACACAAAAGGATCATCTGCTTACAGAGAATACCACCTCCTTCCAATCGCCCTTACCACATTTTGTTTCAAAATCTTTTCATTTCAGAATTAAGTAAACTCTCATACTAAAATAAGTGATCTGGAAATTCTGACCTAAACATTGTCACTCCCAACACTGAGGAACAAATGAAAAGCAAGAAGCAGTTTTGAAAAAATTGAGAATGAGATATGTAAAATTTGCATATTTTTAGCACTGTCTTTGATTAATTAATTCATAACTTAATAACTCAATTCTGGTATTAAGTCACTGCTGAACATCAAGCTTTCCATCACTTCAGTTAAAAATAAATATAATTAATTTGTCCCTTTTCATTAGAAACTGTTTAACTTAATTGGTAACTTAAGTGATTTTAACTGACAGTTCCTAGCTCTGGTATTTACTGTGACCCTATAAAGACATATCATAGCTGTTTGAAATATTTATGCTTGTATAATTGATTAGATGAGGTAAGTGGTATATGGGGAGGTGGAAAGATGGTGATTGGTTGAACAGTTGAGAGGTAAAGATAGAAAAATTGTGGTTTTAGCTATTGGAGAATTTGTTGAGAGTTGGGGGAGAATGTAGAATCAATATTGGTCTGTAATTTTTGTCTTTAGATAATGTGAGTTTGGAATCAGTCTAGGAATATCTACATGGATATGGCAGGTAAAGTTCTATCTGGGTAAAAATATTCAGGAATTTATAAGAAAAATGCACCAATATTTTAACTGTATGCTTCTGAACACATAATGAGCTTGATTCTTTTATGCTTTTTTTTAAAAAATTGTTTGTTTCCACACACAAGCAACTATTAACTGGTTATGCTGGATGTCTGAAAAGGCAGACAGTTCTGAAGAGTTGAAATCAGGATCCAGGGTCCTATAATATTTGCGGCCAGATTTGCTGGAATATCCGAACTAGGTGTAGATACCTGGATTTCTGTTGTGCATCTGGGAATGTTTAAACAGTTAGCCTGTTGTCTAGGATGGGAAAGGAGCTACAAAACAATAAGACCTACATCATTTAGGCATCTGAGGTGCCTATAGTCTTCCTTCTGAGAACTTAGGCCTCCAAACACAGCAGGACCCAACTCATGGCTGTGAGCTTTAAAGAGAAAAAGCATTGCACAGTTCTGTTTTGAAATATGAGTCAAATTACAATACCAAAGGAATATAGAATGGAATCCTTAAATAGCATTTATTGTGTGAAGTAGAATAAAAAATCAACTCCTCATCTTTTACTACTGAAGGGAGCTGGTGGATAAAGCCTCAAATGCAGTTCTTATGAAGATCCCATTGTTCTTCATTCTAGGTAAGACCAGAGCAAAAGCTGGACTTCTCTAGAACAGATAGATATCCTTGCTATCTTTATATGCTTATTAGTTTGTTTGCCTGGACAATTTGAATTTCCAGCTATGATAGAAACTTGTTGACTGTATCCAAGCATGAGAAATGTTGTCTGAGGGTGGGGGTGGGAACACCAGCATGTTCTTTGATGTTGTTTCTCATATTTTAAGGCTGGGAAATTATTCCTGGAGGCAAGTACTTCAAAAAGAACTATGTATCTGCCATAATTTGATTTCCTGATCATCCCGAAATCTATATTCCAGCCTGCTTTTCTATTGCAAAGTTGTACAATGAGCAACTAGCAGTACATGGGCATGAATCTCCCATCTCAATTTGTTTTAACTACTGACAATACTGTGTCCAGCCAAGCATGGAAATAAATAAATAGGAGACATTTAAATCAATTGGGTTTATTTGTGTTTTGATGCTCTTATTCTGCACAAGTCCCGGGCTCTAACCATTCTTTATTTCAGGAGAATGAGCTTGCCAGCTGCATGAACTGGTCAATTTATGCCATCACAACTCACTTTTGTTGTCATTAGAGAGGTCAGAATTCTGTTCCAACCATACAAGGGACAAAATTCTCTGTAAAATCTACCTTGTAAACAATGAGGGCCCCCAGCCCCAATACAGACATATGCATATGTCTCCTAATGCAGGATTTTTACCATTGCCTTTTCAACAAGTTATATGCGAAATGTTCAGTGCTGTGTATGATGAGGAATATACTGGACTGAGTAGTCTTGGAGTGGAAGTCAGCCTGTACAAAGGTATACTTTGCATGGTCAAGAGAATCAAGTCTTACCTGAAATCTGGAAAGTGATTAGCTTCAGCATGAGATGATCATAAACCCCGTGAATTTCTGAAATGAGTTTAAGAAATGTACACATTTGATGATGAGCTGCCAAGGATGGATGGATGGATGGATGGGTGAACTGAAGGTCAGTCCAGGTAAAATGGTGTTGTCCTAAAAGGAGATGATCTGACTGCTCTGCAAAAGGGGGGTTACCTCTGCTTAAGGAAGAGAATTGGAGTACGGGGGCTAAGCAGGTGACATCTATGAACAGGAGGGCCTTTCAGCATTTGCAGTTGTATTGTCAGATGGAAAAACCAGAGGAAAATAGGGCTGTGACCACTGTGATACAGATGTGCCCAAGTAATGTCATGTTTGGATAAGTGGTCCATGGGACATTGATCTGAAGCACAGAGAGACCCCAAATAGCAGGACTGGCTATTGCAGTATTACTTTCTGAGAAAGAAAGAATGAGAGAATCTCTGAAGCGAATCTGTTGGCTTGGCATGTCCACCATCTTCATTCATTCCTGGGAAGTACAGAATCAAATGGATCCACCCAGCTCATCTGAGGAATGAAGGCATTCAGCATCACTGTAGCATTGCTTGAAAGAATACCTCATAACTGGTTGCAGCTTTAAAAAGGAACAGCGGCATCAAGTTGCATGATGGCCAATGCTGCTATCTGAAGCGGTTCTGATATGCCTGTGACTACTGCCTGGTTAGTGAGTTGGGAAACAGGTCAACAAGGGAAGGGAACAAACATATTCCTTCTCCGCTCTCTCTTTTTTTTTTTTCTTCAGAGGCACAGAAGATGTTCACTGTGTTACTGTAGTTCCTAGCCCTGACTTCTGGGATATTAGATATCATTTTGATATCAATAATTTGGCCTACTATACTCCTTTTCCTCCATGTGTTTGCGAGGTCCCCGGACAAGCTCGCATACAGGCACAGCCACTAATCACTGTAATATTCCAAACAAATACAAGCAGGCCAGAAATAGCTGACCCACCGCTTCAGGAGACCTCAAGGCAAGTACCACATTATGTATGTACACTACTTACAAAGAACTCCCTGCCCCGAGCAGGCAGCTTGACTAGCCGAATACTCATCTGTCAAGCACTCTGCATTTGCATACTGGCTACTTTATTGACAATTTGGTCTTAATCATGTAAAATTCTGATCTTTCGGAGGTTTTGTCTCCAGCCTGAAACTCATTATTGTTCCCAAGTACGGACTAGCCTACGGCCACATTTTCCCCTGACTTTGAGAGCTTCCTCAGATCGCTCCTGCCTTCCATCCCACCTTGCTGCCGCTTCGTTTGGCATGCCTTCCCCTCAGCTCCACGTGCTGAGAAACTCCATTTCCACAAACTTCTTCTTCTGACTACCTGGGCTTCAGGACAGGTATAGTATCTCCCATACCAAAACCTCCTCTAAAAATCCCTCTATCCAACTCCAACCTTTATTTCTATAGTTCTCTGTGTGCATGTGTTGCATACACTTGTTTGGCTGTATTTTAATAAAAACAACAATTATTATTTACTTCAGTTTGCTCCTTGACTCGGTCTGACCCCGTAGACACTGGGTAAAAGATCTTGCTTCGTTGCCCTGCCTCCCACATTGCTAGCTTGTGCTCTATTGACTAATTCCCAACTTCGTAATTTGTAGTGCACTTAGGTGTCCCTCACTGGTCCCCCAGAAATCAGGGTAACAACTGCCTTTGAAAATGACTCAGAAACTTCCGTGGAAGCAAAATCCAGGGGTCTTTTTGGTATTAAACTAAGCTTGATGACAGTATTCCCAGAGCTTCATTAGCTCCCAGTTATAGTTTCTATGTGCAACTCAAAGAAGTAGCCTTGAATACAATAAGAAAATGTTTTGTTTCACTTAGGTTTTAATCAGAATATACCCAAATTTGCAAAATCCTAGTGTGGAAGGATGAGAAACTGACAGATTTGCCCATATCTAGTCCGCAAACAATACAAATTAACTGTGTGAAACCTAAGAGTAAATGCCTTCTTATATCTGAGCCCTTCCTCGTGCATTAAGGTAATCAGCTAAGGCCCTAAAATCAAAACAAGAAGGCACTAATCTAGGCATTCTTAATCTGGAGTCCATAATCCTTAGATAGTCTATAGATGGGCATTGGGGGGGTGTCCATGACAAGCGTGCGCACACACATTATTTCTTCCATTCTGTTTCTTTCCTGATAATCTGAAAATTGTGTTTAAGTTAATTTGTCTAAGAAGGAGGGCCCTAGCTTTCAGCAGATTGTCAGATATGTAATTAGATGTTTCCCATCTTCTTTTTTCTCCAAAAAAATGAAAAAGTCTTAAGTGTCAGTCTGAAAAATCATGTAACCTCTCTTGTCCATTTTAAATAGCTAGCTAAAAATATTTTATCTCAGAAGATGTTCCAAAACCTGAGCTGTGTACTGCTTTAATCCTGTACTTTATAAAATTTTAGTTTGTTCATTGGGCTGACTTTGTCTGCATTCTTGCTTGAAATATTGTTATGCCAATTCTCATTTTACATATCTAATTTGAGTACTTGGAAGACAAAAAGCAAGTTAAAAAATAGCCAGTGAATATCAGCCATTTCATAGAGAACGCAATAGTGAATGTGTCAACAAGGGAATCAACTTGAAATAAATGAGATGATATTTCTAGAGAGAACTATTTCAATCTTGTCCAAGGCTGTCATAGCATAAGAGGATATTTAAACTGTTTAAACTATCTCATTGCAGGTGTTCAGTCCATGTTTAGTTCATAGTTTTCCAACATTTTGTGAGTGAAATCCTGTGGGTCCTTAGACAGCATCTCAGGGGCCTTAGAATACTGGTGCTGCTGGCTCTACTATAAAATGGCATGAAATGGCCACCTCAGGCAGTAAATTCAATGTGCCATGAAAGGGCAACAGCTTGTTGTCTAACATGTCCCTTTTGTATTTTTAGTAAAAGGGGAGGGATGGAGAGAAGGAGGCATTTGTCTGCTTATTATGTCAAAATAACTTGGTCAGCTTTGGGTACTATGGCCTTTATATGTTTGGGTGAAATGTACCATCTGCTGCTCTCCTTGGGTAGCAAAATGTTCTGGGCCACTTCTGTAGAATACTGTAGAAAAGATCCACCCAGAGAAAAGGAAGCCCTTTCCTTCATCCATAATATAAAACTCCACCAGTGGAGCTGCTCTAACTGCAGTAAGGGCAAGATTGGAACATGTTTTATCTATTTTATTTGTTTTTATTTATTAATTTACAGTGTGTCCTCCATATAAGTAGAGATTCAATTCCAGGAACCCGTGCGAACAGTGGAATTCACACATTCTAGCATCCCATTATATTCACAGATGCTGAAGCATGTTCACTCACACACTCATACCTATTTTAGGTATAGGGATGCAATGCTCATGAACTGGAGATCATACAAATGAAGGTCACAGATGAGGGGGGCCTACTATATATCCTACCTTTCTCTAAGTACAGAACAAAGACTACATGCTTTAGATGTATCAGAAGCAGATGAGGACTGCCACTCCTGTCTTTTCCCAATGCTCTCAGAACAAGGGGGACTCTGCCAGTTCTT
>CAOLHI010005974.1:0-46608 GCA_948474755.1 Ctenosaura bakeri | reverse complement strand
AGATCTGTCTGGAGGGTTTCAGGGAGCAGGAGACACAAAGATTTTGAGGGCTTGCTAAGAATTTGCTGCAAGCAAGAAGCAGCCACGGCAGCGGACTTAAATAGCCTCTGTGAGCAGGTGCTGCTCATTATTGTTTCCACAGCCTAGTCCAAGCAGCTCCCTTGCAACAGCCTGTTTCAGCCTCCTGTGTGATTGAGGCTAATGAGCACTGCTGGCTGCAACTCCTCTGCATCACTGCTGGTTCCCTCTCTGTCATGAGCTGGCTGGGGCAATTCAGTCTATGTTTGACCTTCCAGTGCAGGGGATGTTTGCAGATTGACTTGCTAACTCACTGGCTCAGCCCCCTGCACAATCAGTTGCTCCTCAATCACAGCATCATTATCTATCACAATATTAATTTATCACAACAGCAGAAAGCATATAATAAATAATGATTAATTGGTGGAGACTTGGACACACATGAACTAAAAAAGCTGATTCTATTTATTTTTTTTATTTTTTTTGACTTACCAAATATTGATTGCCTCATTTAAGAATTCAAAATTGGGGAATTGTACTACATTAATTAATTTTTGTACTTAGATTGATTTATCATACAATATTTAATACTGAGTATTTGAATGATTTGAATTGACTTAACATGAATTTATTGCCCCTAACTGAAATGAACTTTTAAGTTGTGTTAAATTTGTGTGATATTTAAATATATATTTGCATACAAAGACATATAAAGACACAACAATAAGAATGTAAAATATTCTGTAATATAAATTGTGTGAGAAAAGTTACTGAAGAAATTTTTTTCAGGTCATTTTTGTCTATGATCAAGTTCTTCTCTCCTCATGGGACTGAACAATTGAGTAAATAACTAGCATAATAATTTGATAAAATCAAATTGTTCCTTGGAAGAAACAAACAAAATAATAATAAGAACAATAGTAATAAAATCATGGATCTTCACACCAGGAAAGGTGCAGCAACAGCAGCTGCCGGAACATCATCTACATCTAGAAGACCTTCTATAGAAGCACCACCCAAATCAATGGACTTGATGATGCAAAGGCTCAAGGAATTTAAAGCATTTAAAGATGAAATCAGGCAGGAGTTGAAAGAAACTTGTTCAGAGATACAAAAGGATATGAAAAAAGAACTGGATGTTCTTGGAGGAAGAAATGGACAATATAACTAAAGATATCACAAAGCTATAGATATAAACCAAAACACTAAGAGAAAAAAAATACCAACTTGAAGAATCAGATCAAACACTTCAAAGAAACCAGCATGAAGAAAGAATACAGCTAGATATTCAAGAATTATGCTATTGAGAAAGATGTTTGAAGCTTAGAGGTATCCCAGAGATGACTTCAAAAAATCTGAATGAAAAATTGATACCTCTATTGGCAGAATATATTGAAATGCCTGAAGAAAGAATGGAATTAATGGAAGATCAGATTTTCAGAATCTCCTCAAAAATAGCTAAAGAAAGAAATCTGTCCTGTGATGTTGCTGTTTGTAGTACTAGAACAATGATAAAAGAGAAGACATTACAGACCAATTACAAGAAAAAAATTCTTATCGAAGATAAAGAGGTAAGAAGATTTAAAGACATCCCATACCAAATTCTCAAGAAAAGACAAAATTACAAACCTTTAGCCAGTTTTCTCATGAGAAATCAAATAAATTACAGATGGGAAAAACTAGAAGGCCTCTCTTTCTCATACAATCAGCGCAGACATAAGATAAATATATCACAAAAAGCTAAGGAAGTGCTAGTCAAGCTCAAGAAGGACTTTGAAAAATCCAGTAGTAAGGAGGATGAGATGAAGACCAAGCAAAAGAAGCAAAACCAGTCAGCCACTCAAGCTACTGTATCTGATGATGCACTGCAAACTGAAAAAAGATATAGACAGGGAAGACTTGGAACCAGGCTGCTTAACTGAAAGTGAATTTGAAAATCAAGAAATGGAATGAGGTTCTGAAGATGACAAGAGGGAAACTTCTTAAAATTGGCATAAATTTGATATGACAAAAATAAAGCCCAGCAATGATGAAGATTAAGATATACTCTTGGAATGTGAAAAGTTTGAACTCGGTTTTCAAGAAAGGCAGATATTTCACTTCTTAGAAAAGCAACATCTGGATATCATTTGTCTCCAAGAAATACACCTCTGCTGACAAGATCTGAAATACGTGAGAAATCCAAAATTGGGGAAATGTTCTGCATCAACTTTTGAGAGGAAAAAAAGAGGAGTCATGATGTATATTAATAAAAGCTATCAAGCAGAAAAGATTTTTCAAGATAATAAATGTTATTATCTTGGATTAGAAGTGAACACCCTTCAGACCAAAATTCTGATAGTAGGGGTTTAATGCCCCAAACGGTCCCAAAGGTAATCTCTTTATGAAATTTTAAGCCAAGGTTGTGAAATACATTCAAGAAAGGAATCAAGAAAATGTTATTCTTTTAGGTGACTTTAATAGAGTCATTAATCCCAGTTTGGATAGAAATCCTCATAAAAAAATATCAAGTAACCAAGGCAAACTACCCAAGAGCTTCTGCAATATGATTAATGATTTCTTGCTGTTTGATATATGGAAATATAAGAATGGGGACCAACAAGGCTTTACATTTTTTTCAGACTGTCATAAATCAATGTCTAGGATTGATCTAATCTTGATATCAAAGACTCTACTTAATCAAATAGTAAAAATGGACATTATGACAAAACCATGCTCAGACCATAATCCATTGCAAATAGAATTGAACAGATGACCGAAGGAAAAATCTTGGAGGTTAAATGTATCATCTTTCAAAAAGAAGAATACATTCAAAAAACCAAGACAGGGATCAAATATTATTTTCAGGAGAATTCCACACCGGGCATACCAATGAAAACAATCTGGGAGGCTGGAAAAGTGTACTTTGAGGCTACTTTATTAAATGGACAGTGGAATCAAGGAGGAAATGGGAAAAAATACAAAAGATATTAAACAACATGACGGATCTAAGAAAAACAATTAAGAAAAGACCGTACTAATATAAATATTACTAAAGAATTTAAACATTTACAACGACAATTAAATGAAGAAAACATGGTGGAGATTTAAGAAAAAATACAACAAACACGACAGACCTTTTCTTGAACAGGCCAATAAACCAGGAAGATGGCTATCCTACAAACTGGGGAAGAGAAGAGAGAAGAAAATGATTATGGAGATAAAAAAGGACAATATCAAAATCACTTACCAAGATGATATTAAACAAGCTTTCCTTGAATATTTCAAGGAACCATTTGAGGTAGTTTCTCCCCTACAAAATGAGGAGCAAAATATGTCTTCTTATTTAGAGATACACAACATTCACAGATTTTCAGAAGAGCAAAATTTAATGTTGAATTGACAAATATCAATGGCTGAGATAACAGAAGCATTTAAGGAAGTTGAAAGTGAATAAAGCCCCAGGGCCGGATGGATTCTCAGCTAAATATTACCAGATATTTCAGGAAGAAATCTCTATACCTCTTCAGAAAATTATGAACAACATTTTAACAACAGGGGAACTAGAAACCTGGAGTGACACAAATGTTACCTTGATCCCAAAAGAAGGAAAAGTGTTACCCCACTGGGATACCCTATCCCAGCGTCTACAATTTTTAATATCAAATGTGATTCACCATGCCAAAGAGGTTGCCTGGACGAGCATGTTGCAAAAACGGTTGAATGACCAAGAACTAGGTCAGGCCAGTAAAATCCCTAGTCACGTAGCCCAAGGAGAACTCAAGCTGTGCAAACCCACAGTAAATAAAGGATCCTCAGCCACAGAGGAGCCATCTTGAGGGGATTAGTGTGTTTTTCCCCAAGTGGAGCACTGATGTCAGAAAAATCATACAAGGTAAGGGCAATCTACATAAATTTACACTACAACCCACTGAAACAGAAGATCCTGAAACATTGGCAACCCATCATAAAACTATCATGCAAAATGAGTTGCCATTGTGGAGCTTCCTTTCTTTTGTGGTGTCTATTGTTCTCCCCAGGAGAGGATTTGCCCTCGAAGTACGTTTTGCCCTACAAGTAGTCTTAGTTTTTGAGAATTTCTCCAAATAACTTCCTGCCATGCTAGCAGACCGTTTCTCTATTAGTTGAGTAATCCCCTCAGCTGTTTCTTTGCTGAATTCTGTTTTGCTTGCTGCTTCCTGGACCAAGGACTTCAGGATAGGTGCAGTATCAACCCATCTACAATCTCTTTATTATCCCCTATCCATTTTCCACTCTTTTGCTTCTTAATAGATCTTGTGTGGGTGTGTGAGCAATTGTGCTGGCGCATGAGACATTTTCATCCAATAAATTCATTTATTTGATACATTTGTCTGGTTTTTAGCTTGGTCTGACCCCATAAAAACTGGGTAAAAAGACCCTTCTAGGTTACCCTGCCTCTCGGATCGCTACCGCTTGTGCTCCTTTAAGTTCCCCACTCTTTCTCACGTGGAGTATATTGAGGTGTCCCCCAAGGGACCCCCAGAAACCAGGGTAACAAAAGGCCACACTGATCTTAAAAATTACCATCCTATTTCACTTGTAAATGTATACTACAAAATTGTTGCATCTATCCTTTCAAATAGATTGAAAAAAGTCCTCCTAACAATAATACAAGATGATCAGAATGGTTTTCTGCTGAGAAGGGCTCAAAAAGACAATAGAAGAACAGTTCTAAATATAATAGAACACTACAAAAAACACAACAAAGAAAGCTTGGAATAATATTTCTCAATGAAGAAAAAGTTTTCAACACAGTCAATTGGCTTTTTCTAAAAACAGTACTAAAGAAAATGAATGCTGGGACTAAGTTTACATCCTGAATAGATGCAATTCAAAACACACAAAGAACTCAACTGGTGGTCAATGCTGAAAAAACAGGATCCATATTTATAAAGAAAGGAACTCAACAGGGCTGTCCACTGTCACCACTACTGTTTATAATCACACTAGAAATCTTAAACAACACCATTTGTAAAGACATCAATATCAAGGGGGTCCAAATAAAAAATCATCACTACAAACTTAAAGTATTTGCTGATGACCTTGTTCTACTCCTGGATAAACCTCTAGGCTGCATTAAACACCTTACACAAGTTATAAATGAGTTTGGACAATATTCAGGATTTAAAATAAATAAAGAGAAGACAGTGATTCTGACAAAAATATACAAAAAGAAGAGGAAGGCACTCTTAATAACATCACAGTATTTAAAACAGCCAAGAAATGTAAAATACTTGGGGATCTGGATTTCAAAGAGAAATAATGAACTTTTTGAAAATAACTATGAGAAAAAGTGGCTAGAGATAAATAAAGATCTAGAAGCATGGGCAAGACAATGTTTATCTTTTTTGGGTAGACTAGCAGCTGTTTCAATGAACATTCTACCAAAACTAAACTTCCTATTCATAAATCTACCCACTATAACAAATCAAAAATAATTTACTTAACGGCAAAAAGATCTGTCCAGATTTATTTGGGGAGGCAAAAAACCAGGGATCAAATGGAAAACCCTTACCAATTTGAAAACTAGATGAGGAGGAGGCATTCCTGATTTACATACATATTATAAAGCAGCAGCTTTGACCCAGACCACAGAATGGATCACACTATAAAACGAATGACTTTTAACACTGGAAGGGGCTGATTTGAGGATGGGATGGCACACCTATGTTTGGTATGAAAAAGCAAAAAGAGATAAAGACTTCTTACACCACTACATCAGAAAAGCATTATTGAAAACTTGGAATGAATATAAGACAAGAATATTTAGGCGAATCCCAATGTGGCTCTCTCTGCAGGAAGCCTTCTTTGGAAGATGGAAAGACATGGCTAAATGGCTACAATACGAAGATCTAATTAATACCTTTGCCACTAATATGTCAACAATAAAGAGGAGACAGAAATTAGAAGAGGAAGGTATAGTACTAAACTGGTTCCCATATCATCAATTATCAGAAAGATTTCAAATAGACTTAAGATTACAAAGATTTCAAATAGACTTAAAACTACAATGGAGAAGAATGCGGTGATTAAATTGATGTTTGAAAACCCACCACATCTGATGGCAAAAATATACAAGATTCTGCCACTCAGTGAAAGAGAAGAAGACACAATTAAGAACGTTATGATAAAATGGGCTCGAAATATTGGACACCCCATCCAGCTAGATCATTCAGAAACAAGTTGGAAGATGACTCAGAAATTCACTGCAATGCAAAATATTAAAGACAACTACTTCAAAGTATTTCACAGATGGTATATGACACCCAGTAAATTAAAAACAATTGACAAGTCAGGAACAGGAGAATGCTGAAAGTGTCATGTAGAGAAGGGAACATTTTACCATCTATGGTGGACTTGCAAAAAACAAAAGATTACTGGTTTAGAGTGCATAAAGTAATCCTAGAAATCTTCCAAACTGATTTTGCAATGTCCCCAGAAATGTATCTACTAAATATTCTACAAGGGATTGATGGCAATGTTTCGAAGAAATACTGGAGGATCCTCTTGTACTTGATAACATCAGCTTGAATCGAATATGCTAGAATGTGGAAAAATGAAGAGACTCCCAAGACAGAACAATGGTTAGAAAACTTAGTAGAAATAAAAATGGCAGATATTCTTATGCAAAGATAAAAAGGACACATGACAAAGTTAATAAGGAGCGGGAGCCCCTTCACGATCATTTCAGAAAAAAACAAAAACAAAATCAGTGATCAACATCTAGTGGTTACCGAAATCATAGAGATAGAAAAAGATCTTTTAAATAATGAGGACAACATCTAAATACAACTGAGAATACACACACACACACACACACACACACACATATATATATGTATAAGCAATACTCAGTAATGATACAGATAATAATCAATATAAAAAATTACATAGTCACATGCATGTACCAGGAGCAAAAACGGAAACAGAAAATATTTTTGGTCTAGAAGTACAAATATACGATAATTCCAAATAACAAATTAACCAAGATAAGGATAGAGGAAGAATAAGAAGATACTTCAGACTCTACTATACTGTCTTTTTTTTTAATGAATAATGCTATGTTTATAGATATGTATTTTATCCATTAAAATTTTAATTAAAAAAAATTAAAAAAAGAAATAGGAAGACTTTATACTGTGAGGTGCAAATACCTGCTCAAAGTTCCCTCAAACCCTTAAGAATATAAGGGGACAAAGGTTTCCTGTTATCTGCTGTCAGGGGCTTCGGCCTTGCCGGCCCCTCTGGAGCCTCGGAGGCCGCCGCGAAGTGGCTTCCGAGGCGGAGGATGTTCCAGTCTCCTCGTGAGTCAAGGCGGAGGCCTCCGGTGCTGGGAACGGCTGCCCGGATGCCGACGAGGCCACCGCCATCGCGGAGGAGGCCGCGGACCCTCCCGTCGCGAGGAACGGCCGCCCCGGTGCCGTCGGAACCGCCGCTGCCGAGGATGAGGCCGCGGGGGCCTCCCCCACCGAGGAACTCACCCAGGAGGCCACCGGCGCTGAAGGAGATGCCAACGAAGCTGCCGCCGCGGAGGGAAGCCACCTGGAGGCCGCTGAGGATGGCGACGAGGCCGCCGTCACCGGGGGAGGCCGATCGGGCGTTCTCCCGGGTGGGCGGGGCCCAGGATCCACTCTGGGACACCGCCCACCCGCAGGTCCAATCCTGAGGAGACCATCAGCCTCCCTCCCATGTTCCTGCAGCGGCGGCAAGCCAAGGAGGCTGCCCGCCGCTCCCGTCAGCTGCTGAAGCGTCAGCTGCAGGCTGAGGGCTCTCAGCTGGCCGATGGCTCTCAGCTGTGAGCCCAGCTGAGGGCTCCCGGATTGGCTGAGCTCCTGGATTGGCTGGCGCCGACCCTGAAGGCCTACTTAAGGCCAGAAGGAAGCAGAGTTCAGCACGGAGCAACAACCGTTAGTCCTCCATGTGTTGTCCGTCCGTGCCGTGTCCACTGCCTGCCGTGTTCCTGTCCAGAAGTCCTGCCAAGCTACTGAGGCGAGTCCCGGCTCGAGCCTGACCCTAACCTGCCCGGCCCCGGCCTGCCGCCGACATCTGCCACTGTTATGTCTCTTATGAGAACATCTTTGCAGACTGTTATGAATACTAAAGTCATCTGCAGTGTCTTGAAAATCCTGTACTTGAGCCAAAAAACCAGAGCTGACAACTGGGTTCTAATAGACTGAGGAGCCAATTCCCTGCTACAAAGAGAGACAAAATATACCAGAAGGTGAGGAACCAACATAGAGCACTCATCACTGTCCCACACTCCAAATCCAGAAAATTCCTTCACTGCCCTCATGTAACTCTTTCTGGTGCTATGAGCTAAGGAAAAGTTAGTAGCTTTCACTACCTCACCATTCCAAGCATCAAGTCTGCAATAGTGGCTGCATCCATTGCCAGCTGCCTCAAGCACCCCATCTGTATGTGAGAGAGAGCAACAGCTATGCCATGATCCACCCCAGCCACATGGCAAAAATAATATTACAACAAAGACACTGAAGGGTAAAAGCCCTAACCAGTCTCATTAACCTAGCAGACTTGGATGACAAAGATCTAATGACTTGTAATATGGCCACGTGGCTATGCAGAAAATAAGATTTATATACAGAAATATTTTCTACATGAAAAACGCTGGTTTCTGCACAAAACAACCACATGCAAATTTTCTGCAGAATAAGTGCTGAAGATTCTCCTCAGTCCAGGATTCTTCTCTTCAGAGTTTCTTGATACCCCAAAAACATGTCTTTCAACCATTTTTTCAAATATTTTCTCATCCTTAACATGTTGTGGTCAGGTCTAACATAACTGAGTCTTTACATTTTGAAGGAAAACTCTGGTAGACACTACAGTCTTCTTCAAGGCATAGCTGTAACATTGGAATCTTTCTCTATAACTCAAAGGGTTTGAATTCAAGCCACTTGTATCATAGAAAGAATAATGGAATGTGCTGAAATCATAGATTACTGATTTCAATGGAAATTTTATAGGTTTTAGCAACTCTAGGTGTTGGACCAACTAGAATCTGAGATTTGTATATACAATTTATGTCAACATCTCTAACATGTGATATTTTAATCAGTAGCGTAGTAGTTTATTATTTATTTATTTCCTCTGCTAGAGCATTGTAGAATTTCCTGCATAAGATCAGTATCATAGTATAGCCAGATTCAAACCACTTGTTGTCATTGATTTCACTTCAGTTACCTGTGGTTAGAAGTAAAGCCACTTTTAAATTCCTTCTTCATTAAGCAGGGTGTCTTTTCAAACTGCACTGTCTCTTTCTTTCAAAAAAATACAGGATTATTAAACCTTAATCACACTGGTTAATTAGTTAACTCATAGTATTTTCCTCTATCTGTTCTGAATGCTGACTCCTCTGCTTCCAGACTAACCTATTACTTATTTAACAGTGTATAAGAGTACAAAAGTTGCAGTTTTATTTAAAAGGGTTCTAATGTCATAGAACAGGATGAACATGTTATAGAGCAAAGCACCCAGGATCTTTGGCTGAATCTTGCCAAAGTAGAGCAACTGAATCATATTCATTAGTTCTTTCAGCAGGTGGTTTAATAGTGGCCAACCTAATTGTTGACCTTCTACTACTTAGATTGTGGTGGTCTGAAATTTGGTGCAATTACAGTTTGAAATGGTAGAGCCATAGATGACAAGAGCCGAGCTGAGTTGTATGAACAAATGAGCTGTGTGAACATTTTTGTGTGTATGCTTTCATTTTTGTTTCATAAGGGAGAACTGCTTGTTGTCATGCTGCAAGAAATTAATTGGCTCTACACAGGGGAGCAGTTTAAAATGCCTTTCTGGGTCAGACACACAGTTGCTTTTAATATTGTTTTGTGTATAAGGTCAAGATGGAACAGTTTAAATACCCATACAAGTAAGTACCATTTTAAAACACATTTTATAGATTTTCCTCATAGTTTTACATCCTATGTTCTATAATCCCTTGCCAGAACTCCCAAAATCTCTGTGTTAGAAAGGTAGGTGTGTGTGTGTGTATCTTCAAGTCTCTTGTCAATTTCTGACAACCTCATGAGTTTCACAGGATCTTCTTAGGCAAGGAATACTCAGAGTTGGTTTCACCAGTTAACTTCTTCTGAAATATAGCATACAGCACATGGCATTCATTTGTTTTCTCCCATCCAAGTACTAACCAGGGCTGAGCCAACAGCTTCCAAGATCAGATAGTATCTGGTGGTTTGAGATATTTAGGTCCACATTTTTTTTAAAAAAAAAGTTTTGTTTTGTTTTTTGCAAAGTAATTTTTTTTAAAAAAATTGAACATATAATATTTCAACATATTACCTATTGCAGATTACAATTATCAACTACAATTTACATTTTTACATATTTTCTTTTGCCACTTCCCCCTACCCCCTTCCTCAATCCACATCAATGGCTTTAAAGGGAAATTTTAGTAACTATTACAAATAATGTGGAATATTTTATCAGTAGTTTCCCCCAGTTCTTTGCACTTTTTCATCTTTAATCTTTTCGCCATTAATTTTTTCAAT
The DNA here is from genome assembly GCA_948474755.1 of Ctenosaura bakeri. NCBI lineage: Eukaryota > Metazoa > Chordata > Lepidosauria > Squamata > Iguanidae > Ctenosaura > Ctenosaura bakeri. The sequence goes on along the minus strand of CAOLHI010005974.1, from coordinate 36,046 downwards.
CCATAAGCCCCAACTGTCCAACCGATTTGTTGTATTAATTTGCCCATTATATCTCCCTTTCCTTTCCCTTAGAAAGTCAGATAGGAGAGATTCCACTATATAATGCATCTGATTCTTTTTATCCCAACATTGCTTATTTTTCCATCCCAATGCTATTGCTGTATGTGCAGCTCTTAAATATATATATATAGTCTTTTGATTTACTCAATCCCAGTTTTCTTAGATTCAAGGTTAAGCAGATCTCTTTATTTAATTGGAGGTTTCTTCCAATTGTTTTATTTATCTTTTGGATAATTTCTAACCAAATGTTTTGTGCCTGGTAACACTTCCATATGTCCCTTTTTGCCTACATTCGTGCCAACAATTTGATGATAGATTTTTATTTATCATTGAAATCTGATGTGGGATTTTGTACCATTTACTAATTAATTTTACTTGCTGTCTAACTTTTATATTATTAATTTTATTTATTTGAGATGTCCAAAACATTATTTCATCTGTATTTATCATCAAATCTTTCTCTTGTGTTCCAATCAAACTCTCCTTTATTCCAAATTGTTTCTCCAGAAGAAGCTTGCATATGACACCAATCAAACTTTTTTCCCCTCTAATCCTCCTTTTCAAAATTTCCTCAAACTGTGACAGGTTTTCACCTGTTCCTTTTATTACTTGTAAACTTCTTTGTATTGCCATTAAATGCAGCCAATATTTCTCACCAATTAACTCAGTTAATTTTTCAATCCCCATTGGTTTTCATTTTTTTGGAATAAATCACCCATAATTCTATATTTTTAATCATATATATATATATATATATATGACTTTTTTAAAAAAAATGTGTGTGTACGTATGTATCTATGCGTGTGTGTGTGTGTGTGTGTATGTATATGTATATGTGTGTATATATACACACATACACACACACACATACATAAATATGCATATACACACACACACATACATACCTACATACACACACACATTTTTTTAAAAAAGTCAGAAACCATACTTGTGTGTGTGTGTCTGTGTGTGGGTGTGCGAGTGTGTGTTGAGAAGCCCTGACAAGCTGAATCCTGAGCCTGTGGTAATCTTCACAGTGTAGATCTTTAAAATACAATAAAGCAATAAAAATGGCAGCTATGAACAGTATATGAAACTGTAAATAGGTAGCATGATCTCAAATGCAATGCAAGAACTAACAAGATATTTTAAAAAATATATTTAGGTAGCTTGAAAAGTAATACTCATGATGAAAAGGAACAAGCTCATTTTGCAACTGGGAAACATAATTTAAAAGTCCTTTTTCTCTGATAAACACCTTCCTTACTTCTGTTGCGAGGACATCAGCAGCAGTGTTGTGCCAAAGGCTTTAGTCATGAAAGCAGAGAGAAACAGACCATCCTTCAAGTAGGATGGAACACCGGCAAAAATCTGCTAGGGTAGGAGTTGAATGAGAATACTATCTACATTCCAGATGTCTAGCTTGATGAGCAGATGTTAGAAGAAGAGATGTCTAGTCATTGCCTTCTCAGACCCCTGCAAAAGGAGGAGCAACACATGGGGGGGGGAAAGGATTATGCTGAAATGAGGTGCAGACTATATTAAGCATTTGTGCTGGAAGTAGAACAAAATTGTTCAAGATCTGACCATCCAAGCATCAGTGGCAGAACTTGGAGGGTATGGGGGGGCAGGAGGAGGGACTATGGTACAAGGGGTGTGACCAGGGCACACAAGGTGTGGCTACAGGCTGAGACACCCCAAAAACATTGCCACCTGGGTTGAACTGCCCCCCACCTCCCTGTCCCTACCCGACTACCAAGCATGGCTCTTTCTTTATTGTGGTAAACCACTTTCATGCATTACATGTATGGAGAGTGATCATATGGCCATAAGGGAGTGGGCTTGCACTGTTGAAACATGTAAACCCTCCACATTATGAGGCCAGGGAAACACTAAAGCCTGAGAATGAAAAACTGCACATGCACTCAGAAAATTCAGTACCATGAAACTGCTAAATGGAAGTAGATGTTCATGCATACAGTATCCTCTTCAGCTTGCTGCACTGAAAATAGGGATTTTGCGGATTCAGCTCAGCCAGATACAGACCAAGCAAGACAACCCTATTCTTTAGTGAGCCTTATTGTTAGACTGAAGCAACTAATTCAAACAGTAGATTCAGCAGAAAAGTAGTGGCAACACTTTACATGATCCTTCTGAGCCTTCTGGTCTCCTCTAGTGAAGATTAGAGATCTGTGTACTGCAGAGTTTGCCTTATTCTCTCCCAAATGATATAGGATGGTGTCCCACACTAGTACTGAAATAAGATGAAATTGCTAGTCAGCTTCAAAAGATGGATTGAGAGAATGCCATGTTATCTTTTGCTTCAGACAGCAAAATGTGTGGGCTGACTGAAGGGGGGTTCCACCATATCCTTATGTGAAACTGGTGGTGTGAAACTAATAAACAGATTTGATAAGTACTGTCTTTTTTGCCTAGCACATCTCTGAAAATATCTCGTGCCACATTAGTTCCCAAACTTGTCTGTTTCATATAGCATTACTGGGAAAGAAACAACCCTTAGCTTTAATGATATACTAAGGCTTTAATTATTGATAAAAGCATTGAGCTAAAGAGAGTATTTCTCTTAGTCTTTAGTACTGTTACTGGAAATACCAAGCTTTCTTTTCTTTTCTTTTCTTTTCTTTTCTTTTCTTTTCTTTTCTTTTCTTTTCTTTAGAAAATTACAAGGAAAGAATTATTCCACCGTGGATTTGTCCTTTACAAGACATATTTGATAAATATGAACATAAAAACAACTGGCAGAGATTTGTGAATCAGGAGGAAACATTGTACAGAAATTGAGACAGATGGCTCTCTCTGCTTTACATCTTACCACTGGTCTTGTTTGATTTTCTCATTTTCCTAAGCACTTTGGCAATGCTCACTCCATGCTGGAAAGAATTAAATATTAGAGGAGTTATGTCCTGTAATAAGAATATTCATCTTTCCAACAGTTCTTTGATCTGCCTGAGTAGCCTCTAGCTAATGCAGCATCTCAAGATTACTTCCCACAGCTATGATTTTCCTCATTGGAAAGGAAACTTATGATGCACTCCAGAGATAATCAAATCTATCAGCTACACTCATGAGTGTGACTTTTTCTTTGAGAAGGTAAGTTCTGAGGAGAGTAGAAGTCTGAACTCTTTCCCTCTTAGACTCTGGAAACTGTGGGTAAATAGATTTATTTTTTGCTGCTTTCACCCACTTTAAAAAAAAACTCACTTTTTTCTATCACATTTACAAACAAATTTGCAAATGTTGGAATGTACTTTCCAAAATGATCCAAACAAAATTCTCACACATCTGTGCCAGATGAAATATAATCATTACTGCTATTTTCAGCATGGATTGGACAACATCACACCTGGTGAGCTATTACAATGGGCAGTGATTGCATCAGAAAGTATTATTTCCATTTAATTTATAGATAAATTTGTAAATTTTGAAAAAAAAGTAATTGAATTTATATCCTGCCTTTGTCTGAAGATAAATTTTGCTTATAAATCATCAGAATTAGCAACATTTTAAATATATTGGAGAATACTGCATATCTGAAAGTTTGTATTGCATTCTAGATTGTCTTTTCAAGGTAAAAAAAAAAATCATAAGTGGTTTACTTTTGCCACCTTCTGTGCAGTACTAAGAATACTAAAGTGCTACTACAGAGGTCTTCAGAGGTCTTCATAACACTAGTGTTACCCTCCACTGCTGCTGTTGCCCTATATCTGTTTAGCATATAGTGGCATACAGAAGTTTCCCTTACACACGCAGATGTCCTTTTACTTGTGTGTAGGGGTATAGGGGTTAATATTCCCAAAGCCCTCTCCAGCTTACTTAAAAACCCCTGAAGCTGCCTCACACTATCATGTTGTATTTCATGGCAAGCAGGCAGGATCACAGAAGCATACGGCTATGAAGACATAGCCAGACTTGGGATGATAACGTCAGCACTAAGATGTGCTGAGGTCCTCCAGGATTTCACATCTGGACATGGAGATGTAGTCAGCTACTTTTCTGATCCTGCCTGCTGATTGTGAAGCATAAAAGGGCTGGTGGGGTGTGTGTGTTCAGTGGCTCTTCATTTAGTGAGCGGGAAGGATCAGTGTCCTGTAGGTCATAGGCAGATATTTCTGGCACACTGTGAGGATGTTGGATTGCAGCCTTAGTCTGACTCCTCAGCAAAAGAGAAACCATATCAGTAGTATGCTATTGTCAGTATAGACTCTTATCTCACTAGAGTGTGCAATCCCTGCACCACAGTGTTACTATGGTTCAGGCCTACCCGGTGATAGCACTAGTTATCTCTTTTGATATCAAATTCATTCAGCCTTCTTCTGCCACCCTGCTCCACGTGTTTGCAAGGCCTCCGGACAAGCATTTACACAGGCAAGGCCAGTAAGTGTTGAACATTCCATTCTCCACCTAGGCAGGCAGAACAAAGCCACTCTGTTACTTCAGGGACCTCCCTGCAAACACCTCTTGCTTAAGCGCAACTCTAAACAAAGAGGCCCCACCTCACACTGAAAGTCTGACAATGCCAAGTGATTTGCATACTGGCTATACTATTGTTAAACCTGCACTAAGCTCATCATGCTAAACTTGACCTTTCCCAGAGCTTTGTCCCGCTCCAAACTTGCATTGTTCTCACCAAGTATGGCATGGCCTGTAGGCACAATTCACCCTATAAAAACTCCCCGATTCCGAGATCACCTCGGATTGCTCCGGACTTCGATACCACCTTGCTGCCGCTCTGTCTGATGAGCTCCCCTCAGCGAACCATGCTGAGCTTTCTTCCCTGCCATCAAGTACTTCAGGACTACGAGAAAAGGTGTCATATCACCCATTTTCCCCGAAAACTCTTATTTCTAATTCCTAGTTGGTTGTGTGCTTGTGGTGTCTTTTCTGTTGTTCGTCCATTAATAAAGATATAATTTTGCTATTTTAAAACTGTCTGACTGCTTGACTGACCTGACCCCATAGACATTGGGCTACAAGATCCCTGCTAAGTTACCCTGCCTCTCGTTAGCTTAAGAGAGTGCTCCAGTTAATTTCCCCAACTTTGCATTTGTGTTTGGTTATTTGGACCCCTCCCCGGGACCCCCAGAGAACAGGGTAACAACAGGAAGATAATACCAAAATGGGAAGACTGGTTCCACACAGTACTTACTTTATTATTCAGGAATGCTTTTCCCCATTGCTACATTTCTTCTATAACACTTAGTGATAAGTAAGTCCCATTCAACCAAGGTACACAGCAAGTATAATTAAAAACTTCTTGTTTACAGAGTCTGCCCACTTGTTTCCTTTCTGTTATGCAGAGAAGGGAGATCAATGATCGGTTATCCCTGAATTGTGCTGCTTCTTATCTCATTGATAGTGGAAATTTGGTTGCTGGTTTCCTTTCATTACTTGTTAACTTAATTTCTCAGACAGTAAAATAACACTACAATTGTTCAAACAGCATCAAATAGCTCCCTGTGGTCAAAGATAGTTCTGAAACAAGATAAATTCATCAAAATCCATTCTTACCCCATTTACTGGGGTTCCCAGGAGGGACACCTAAATAACCTTACAAATACAAAAGATGGGGGAAATGAGTCAAGAACACTGGTCGGCACTACGAGAGGCAAGGTAACGCAGCAGGATCTTGTAACCCAATGTTTACGGGGTCAGGCCAAGTCAAGAAGCAAAACATGTTGGAAATAATAAATGATCTTTATTAAATACAGGCACACAATGTAAGCAACACACACACACAGATAACTAAGGAAAATAAAGGTTTGGGTATGATAGCGGGATTTTCAGAGGGATAGTTGTTTCGGGTGATACGAAACCTGTTCCTGAAGCCTGGAAAGAAGATAGAGAGTGATGCTGGGGTTTGATGTATCTCAGCATGTGGAGCTGAGGGGAAGCTTGCCAAGCAAGGCGGCAGCAAGGCGGTCTGGAACTTGGGAGCGATCCAAGGATGGTCTCAGTATCAGGGGTTTTTATAGAGGGAAATGTAACTGCAGGCTATGCCGTACTTGGGGAAGACAATGCATTTTAGGAGCGGGACAAAGCTTTGGAAAGGTCAGAATTTAGCATGATTAAGTTAAGTCCAAATTGACAAAGAGGTAGACAGTATGCAAATGCTCAGTGCTTGGCAGTTGAGTATTCAGCTTGCCAGGGTGCCTGCTCAGGGCAGGGAGACCTTTGTAAACAGTGTACATATATAATGAGGGTGTTTGCAGAGAGGTCTCCTAAAGCAAGGTTCTGGCTATTTCTGGCCTGCCTGGGTGGAGAATAGAATGTTCAGCAATTAGTGGCCGAGCCTAGTTCTGTGCTTGTCCGGGGGCCTCTCAAACACGTGGAGGAGGTGGTAGAAGAGACCCAAATTATTGACATCAAAATGATATCTAGGGGTATTTCCAAGGAGGCCTGAACTGCAGTAACACCATCCCTAATTCACTGAATGAGAAGTAAGCAAGTAGTCAGTACCTGAAAACGGAAAGGCTGAGATCCTGCATCATCAGATATGCCTCCAACAATGTAGTCCTATCACTGTAACAATGTCTTCCAAACTGACCTCCCCAAGACACACTTTAGAAGCCAGCCAGCTTCCCCAACTGAAGGAGATCTGAGATGACACAGAATAATAATCAGTCATCTTCCACCAGTGTGGCATGATGCAAAAAGCAGTAGCCAGGAATGCTGTAGGATGCTGTTGTAACTGCTTTCACACCATAACTTGCTGGTGGGAAGGGGCTGGGCATATCATTGTTCACCCTACCACTTTGCAGCATCTCAGAGTACATTCAGTTGACATGGCTTCCTGGCTTCTAAAGTCAATGGGAGGACATTTATAGTTGTTGCAATGACATCATAATAATACATTTCAAATGCAATATTTGTAATGACATAAGTCGGGCTTAGGACATCAAACACTAAATATGATGCTAGTCAAAGTTTTTAATTAATTAATAAAACAAATTAATTGCTTGCTCAGAAAATGTTGTTTCCTGCAATGAAAATGTGGTTTCATTGCAACTCAAGCATGTATAATGTTTGCACAGAATAAGTCCACAATTACAGCATCTTCTATGAAGGAAACAGTGTTCTGTTATTTTTATTTTATTTTATTTTGTGGCAAAACCACTCATTGGTTCAGGATGCTTTCCATCAGGGTTTCTTGAAATACGTAAAGCATGTTTTTCAACCATTTTTGAACATTTTTAAAATATTCTTTCTATCTCTGGTTCTGACTGAAGAAGTCAAGGATTAAATCTGACTTTATCTACAACAATGGATTGTGCATCTGTCATAGACTTGTAGAACAATTCAATTCAAAACAATTAATCTGCATGTAAAATATTTCCATTGAGCAAAAAAAAACAAAAAACAAAAAAGAAACTGTTTTGTGGATTAAAAGAAAACTGTTGATTAAAATAAATGAGTCCCTGACTCGTTGATCTGTAGACTTAAAATATTCGTAATAAAGATATATATTTCTTTTTAAAAAAATTCCAAGGTGTGTGGACTATCGAAATTAACAACGAAAGAAGTCTCTTTTATTTGTCTTTTTTTGGGGGAACGTGGGGTTGGGACCATACAATTGTTTTTTAACAGATAAGCTTTCAAGTGTGGTTACTCAAGGCAAAGACTAATGCACAATTAATAAAAATGGGACTTTATATAATGAGGTGTATTTGAAGATATTTTCCATGTACTGAGAGTTATTGAGGTGAATCTATCTGTTCTCATGGGTTTTTGTTTTTTTTTAATTTTAAATCTGTAGAATCTTTCTGTAGCTTGGTGATTGACCCTAAAAACAAGAGTAACACCCACAGTTATGGACACCAACTGTTTCTGTTCCATATGTTCACAGGAGATAAAAATTATCAAATCTTTCATAAATGTTGGTGATCAATCATGAAAAAATGAAACCAGGTAGAGAGAATTAGATTAAATAAATGCCACTTTATTTGACCTAACCAATATAAGTTATATTGGTCTGGAAACAGAGCCAGAGGGGGGAGCAACCTGATGAGGGTCCAACTGAGGCCCAGGTGTCAAACCCATGACGACCTCCTCAGCTTTCCCTTGGGCAAAACATCTAAACCCCAAGGGCAATCCAAATACTATGGGTGCCTCCTGATCCAGGTTAATTGGAAGGTAACTCAGGGATTCCACTCAAGTTGTGGAACTCTGTCAGTGAGAGCATGAATCCCAGCAAACCCTCAAGGGTAGCCTCCTTCCCTATCATGGGATGCAGGGCCCAAGAAGGGGTCTCCCGAGCCCTACTCTACACCAAAAGTGTGCTAAAAGATGATCAATGAACTCTTAAATTCTTCCCTCTGCTACCCCACTTAGTCGCAGTTCCTTTCCCCTACCAGGTCAGTCAAGTTGGCCCTTTCCCTCTGTTGCAACTCCCCCAGAAAAAAAACATATTTCCTTTATTCAACAAATGAACACCATCAGTCCTGTAGTGCTCTGGCCATCAGAAAATTATGACAGATTAAGGAAGAAAGTGGCCCAAACTCCTACCCAGGGCCCTGGAAAGTTCAGTGTTAGTCATCCTGGGGGCACAATCAATGGGTTTTTGGAGAACCCCACCACCACACATGACAAGACAAAATGGGAGGGGGAAAAAGGGAGGGGACTCCAGGCTAATGACTTGCAAAACTACAGCCTTGCCCATCACCAAATCATTCCCACCAAGGTGAATGACTAATACATCAGAAGGAGACCCAGTGCACTTCTCAAACAAAATGGGCAACAAACCACTCCCCTGGAGGCCTCTTCTGCCCAGCCACCCACAATGGAAACATTGCTTGACTCCACTTCAGCTCAAAAATAGCAATTTCAGCCCTACTGCAATACCTAGAACACCATCCTGTGGCCACATATCAGGACCTGCTGCCTGGCCACACGTATCTAAAAACTGACAACAAACAGAGAAAACTAGAACAAAATTAATTAGGTGATACCATCTTGGTACTTAAGAGAGCACACAACCTCTTTGCAGCAGCAAATTTCCAATGCCCAGTGCACTGGATGCTGAAGCCCATCACAGAAGCAATGAAGGCAGCCAGAATTCAAAATGAACAGGTACTATACTTCAGCCTGTAAAGGTCAAATACTGCAAAGCCTTCAAAATGAGCTCCCAAAACTGATACCTGGACAAAGGTGAAAAGTCAACATGGCAAAGCAACACCCCAGCTATACCCTAGTTGGGCCCCAAAATGGCAATCTTTTGGCCTGGCACACTGCCCAGAACACCATATTGTGGCCACAGATTAGGACCCACCATCTTGCCTAGGTTCTAACAGCTGAAACAGAGAAAACAGGAAGAAAGTTAGTTGAGCAAAACAGCCTCAGAATTTCAGAAGACACATGTACATCATTGCAGTGGAAGATTTCCAGTGCTGACATGCTGGATGTCTTGTGGGCTGAAGACCAGTACAAAAGGAGTGGAGGTACCTCACTCCTAAATGAATGGGTGCTAAACTTAATCCCATGAAGCCCAAGCATAGCAAGGCCTTTGAGGTAACAGTCCAAAACTGATACCTGGTAAGTGCCAAAAAGTCAATGTGACAAAACAAAACAACATTACTCTTCTAGCTCCACTGAGCTTCACATAATGCAACAGGGCATAAAGCCAGGTCACAGCAACTGCAATCCCAACTGCAATCCCAACTGCATCATCACCCCCTCTTTTCTGATCAGTTTTGAATGACTAAAACATGAGGAGGAGAACCAGTGCACTTCTCAAACAGAAGAAGCAACAAACGGCCACTTTTCCCAAAAGGCAACATAACCACAATTGAACCCAAAATGGCAAGTTCAGGCCTGATGCATCAACCAGTAAAAGATCAGGACCTGTTGTTTTGCCAAGCAGCACCTGGAAATTAACATAACAGACAAAGAACAACCATGTTAGACTGTCACAAAGTGTTCCAAACTTAAGAGGATGCATGTACATCTTTGCAGCAGATGATCTCCAACACCCAATAGTCAGAGCCTAAATCCTTTGCAACAGCTGTAGAGTTAGTACCAATCTAGAAGGAATGAGTGACAAAATGAGCCCTTCACAGGCTGAAGCTCTGCAAACTGCAAACATTCCAAAACTAGTACCCGGTAAGGGCCAAAAAGTCAGCATGGCAAAAAAAGGAACCCAAGTCTAATTTTCATCATCAATCTGCCCTCTTTCCCTGGTCCATCCTTCCAGAGACTTGTGCACCCTGAAGTTACAGGTGGTATCCTCATACTCCTGAGCTTTAGCAGTGAAAGTCAGTTCTGGCAGCCCAGTCCTAATGGACTGCAGAATCAGACCCTTTCCTGTCAAAGAAACACAATACTGCATATGTGGTCAACATGAATAGGCCACAATCTAACCTGTTAGGCAACCTAAATAACTTAAACTTCCTCCTGGCCTTCAGAAAGGCTAATGGCTTGGTCAAAGTCACCCCTCCAAATGCTCAACAGGTCTTTAGGCATCAGGAGTGGACAGAGTCTGCATCTGGAGCAAGCTGTCTGAAGTGCCTGTTAGTGGGAAAGATCCTGAACATGGTCTCATGGCCCCGCTCCATCAAGCGCAACAGTCCTGCTCAAAACTGCTCTGATACTGACCAGACTGTCAGAACCAGCTGATGAAACTATTCCATCTGATTATGAACAATTGTGAACAGTTGCTTACCTCCATTGTATATTCCACAGTGAACAAGACATTATAACTGGAGGTCTCTATCATTAAGGCTTGGACTGAGAACATGGCATTAGGAGATCTAGAAATGATCAAATTAATGACACTGACCAGGGTCATACTGTAACCAAGAATGGACTGACAAATTGTGAATTCAGCAACCAATAACCAAATTGTCATCAAATTTGGAAAAATTCCAAGAGCTACCTCACATATCTGACACCAAAGCAAACAAAACTTGGCACCATTTCCATTTAAGTAAACTGACATGTGAAGTTCTTATGCAGCTCCACTAAAAAAGAGTAGAAACACACTCTAATACGCAATGCTGTCCCTTGTATCAGCAATAACCTTGATTCTATGATGGCGTTTATGCAACACCAGCCTTATATCACAAAATAAATAAATACATGCATACATACATATATACAGGAGGGCCCCACTAGGGGCATGTAAAATTAAGATGCACAACTAGCTTGTGCAATTCTTGTAGAGTGACTTTTTTTTTAGTTCCTACAATTTATCATTTGTGGGATGGCAATATTATGACATAATGCCAATTGGTATACTTAAGCAGGTAAGATAGATGGACAGTGCACTGAACTTTCCAAAAAAAAAAGAAAGAAGAAGAACAAGGGGCAAACACAAACACACACAGACACACACATCCTTAGGGTGCCTGGTTCACGTAGAAGCCACTATCTGGTGAGAAGCCTAGTAGTTCAAACTGTTTGGTCTGAACTAGGTGAAATAAAAAGACCAACTTAATGTCACCTTTCAACAGTTCTGCTTCTAAGCCACAGGTTCTAATAATCTCTTTCCTCATGAACGTATCTGTTAGATAGTATATTAACTGTGGATTCCAGATGCTTAACTGGTTTTGAATTACCATAAACAAAAAGGAGTGGTACAGGCAATCTTTAACAGAAGCTAGACTTAAAACCATCACATACGTTATTGGAATCTGAAACTTTCTAATAGATATGCATCATGTAACTGGAATGTCTAATCAAACTTGCTCTAGCACTTTTAGGAAGTAGCTATCAAGCTCCTTGCCTCTTGCATATTATGTCCTGGTCCCAGCTGTTATCTCACTGGGGCTTTCTTTGCTGGTAATTCCAAAGGATTGACAACCACTACAACTGGAGCACTCATTCTCTAATTCATATGAATGATCTGAATCGAAATCCCCGAGGGCATGTGAAGGGATGATCAGACTTAAATAGCCTCCAGCCCTGCCCCCATTATGTGCTGTGATGTGGCACATGGTGCCAATTACCAACCCCCTGGTTTCTTTCATGGAGACCATCAGATGGTCACCCTCATCAGCAGTCATGTTCATCATGCAGGTTCAGATAAGCATTCTCCCCATGGGGTGAGATTACAGGAGGTGTTTCTGCATTTTTTATGAATTTTTCATGTTAGGGATGACAATTTGCAAAAAATAATTGCAAATACTCTTTTTACAAATATATTTGGAGAAAAGTCCTTACAATTATTTTTGCAAGTCCAAATGTGTCCATCATGCAGAACATTAAATGCACATTAACTAGAATCTTGTGATGCACATGTGTCATCTCTTCTACTTTTTTTAACTGCGTGCAAAAGATATATTCAGTTCCTGATTGTAGAAATAGAGTTCACAAATAACAATTAACAATTTTACATAAGCCTAAATTCTTTGTTAGTCCTCAATTAGCAATTTAGCACCTGTAGCAGAAGAACTTGCAACTGTAAATGTAAGTTTGCAACTCACAAGCATAATGAATGTATACACTAGCCTCCTTTTTAAATTCCCCAATCCAGTGTGGGTCTGAAAATTACTAAATTTAACACAACTCAGAAAGCAAACTAATGAACCACCATATTTTTTGTTCAATGCTGGTTCTCTTAAATATTCTCAGGTTCCAGAAGCCTCATAGATCTAGAAATAAAATACAGAATACTAGAAAAGTAAAATCCAACGGTCAAAATTTCCAGAATTAAGGCTATCACATATTGGTTCAAATTCCACAAAAGAAGGAAATTGGAAGGTTAGGGAAATGCCTCAACAGACATGCCCAGTGATCATAGTCCTCAATTGTGTTTATTTGCCTTTTTTTCTCTAGAGAAATCCTTCTCTGAGTTGAGTTAGCCCATGTTGTTGTCTTAATATGCCTGGCTCTCCTATAGATTTGTGTGCACTGAGCATGAAGGCCTTCAAAAGGATTGAAAGCACATTGAGCTAAACCTGTGTACAAATTCATTTGCCATCTCAACAATGCAAGATTCCTAATCATGAGGAGGCTCCATGTTGCAGACTTTTGCACTAAACGAATGAAGATCTTTGGAAGCAGCTGTATTCGGAAATATTGGAGGAGCTTGCACGTGAGCCCTTTCCCCTTTTAGTGTTAAACTTTTAGAAATCCAAATCATGTCAATTCTTGACCAACTCTGGTGCCTATCAGAGTAATATGTATAATCTTGTTGCATTCCATATTTTAATCTCCAAACATCAATCAAATTTAAAGAATTAAGCCCCTCCTTAATATTTCGCGGCAGATTCCCATGTTTTACTTCTTGTTTTCTTATCTTTGCTTGCTTCCTATCTATTTTAGAATCGATTACTCCATTCCAATACACCCATACCATAGTGTTGTAGACATCAGGTTTGCAGATTAACTATCTCCACAGGGCTTACATATTTTCATATTGAGTATTATTTGAAGTCTGTTAATGTCTTGATTTTTCTATTCATTCCATCTTGCCCATTTTGATAATCTGTGGCACTTCATAACGAATCCATTTAATCCATGATTTTTGCACAATTAAAGGATTATATATAGTGCATGTACAGGACGTAATGAATTCCTGTGGGACAGAAAAAGTAGACCACTTTAGGATAAACAGCTTGTAGGAGCACTTTATGGTTCACACAAAATTGCTATGAAATCACTTGTCCTTTAGGTATGCCTTAGGATTAGAATTTCTGCTTTGGGCATAGATGCATCCACTGTCCTACTCAATTTGCATCTGAAACAGGAAGATTTGGGGAAAGTTCTCTACAATCAAAAGCAAGATGCAGCAAAAAAGGGAGTTCATTTTAAAATGTTTATACAAACTAGTTGCTGCTTAAATATAGTTAGATCTCTGTGGAATTTATTTTTCCTCATCAACTGACCTACTTAGCTCACTTATTTCTTAGCATCTAGTTTTGTCCTGCTGTGCTTTAAAAAAAAGAGGGGGGGGAATCAAGATTCTATTTTTTCCCCTAATGCAAAAGATTGATCAAATAACAAGTTTTAATTCAGATGTAGAAAAATAATGGGATGTAGATGCACTTTGAAAAGCAGTCCCTGACATCATTAATTACTCTTGCATACATTAAAAGTACAAAAAGAAGTACAAGAAGAAGGGTTTTCAAATACTTTAAGTATTTGATCTGTAGGCACATTATATTAACAGTTCATACTGTCACATCATTACTCCTAGCAAATATTGCAGGGATAGCATAATATGGACGAGGTCTCAGGTTTCCCAGTGCTCAAGTTTGCCGTCTCCAATAAAAAGTAAGATTGCAGTCCCTTTTTATTAAGAACAGTGGAGGAAATTGCAGCTCAGGCATGAAGAAAAGGTCTGATCTGTGTGCTAGTACATTTAGGATTGTGGTTTCCAACTATAATATCTGACATTTCTTGGTAAAAGAGGAGCTTCCTCAAGGCATCATGAAATGATCCATACATAGAGCATTTTTGTAACCTTTTGCACCTCCTTTGTTACCTCTTCCTTCTGTTTCTTCTGTCATTTTATTCCCTCTCACTACATGATCATATAACAATTGGGGAAATGATGACACAAACAGGAATGTGATATAATCTCATTTGGTAAGATTTTGGTTGAGTCAGGGGGTTTTGACACTTTGAGATGAAAGAAATCTCCAGGCCCTATAAATACCTTTGTGTTCTGTATGAAACACCAAGCACTTTCCCCTCCTCATTGTGCTTTCTTATTTGAACAAATATCTCTAGAGCCATTTCCCTTTGTCAAACTAAGTCCACACATCCTGCAAGAACAATAGGACAGAGAGTCTGATTGATCAGAAGAAGGCAGGCAACCTACGAAACTACTGGATACAGATAATCCATGCATGAAAGGGGAAATCACCAAAAAGGAATAAAAGTAAACAGTCAGTAGTTCTAGGGAGAAAGTCAGAAAAGCAAAAGCTCAGAATGAGCTCAAGCTTGCTAAAAAGAGATTAAAAATAATGAAAGTGGGCTTTAGAACAAGGCAATGGCGGGAGCATTGCATATAGATTATGGTGAAATGCTAACATGGGATAGAGAAAAGGCAGAACTGTTCAACACTTTCTTTACCTCATCTTCTTCTGAAAGGAAAACAGTGTTAAACTTAGTGAAAATAGAAAAATACAATGTAGTAAAGGGACTGCAGCCCAGAACAGGTAGACATATAAAGGTATACCAATGTACTGTAAATGAATTCAGGTCTCCAGGGCTGGATTAACTGCATCAAAGATTACTAAGTGGTAAAGTTAGGTTAATTTTCCACTGTTTGACAGACTGATCCCAAAGAGTGCTTACTAACAGTTCTTCTTCATCCTGGAAAGAAGTAACTAGGGGATGCTACAAGATTCTATCCTGGTCCTGGTATTGTTTATCAAATTTATAAATGACTTGGATGATGGAACAGAAGGCATGCTTAATGAATTTGCAGATGATACCATATTAGGAGGGGTATCTAATACCCAGAGGACAGCATCAGAATTCAAAATGACCTTGACAGATCGGAGAGCTGAAAATGAATTTCAGCAGGGATAAATGCAAGGTACTACTTTAGAAAGGGGGGGGGAATTGAAATGCACAAATATAGGATGGGTCACACCTGTTTGAGAGCAGTACTTGCGAAAGGATGCAGGGGTCTTAGTAGACCACAACCTAAATGTGAGTTAACAGTGTGATGTGGTGGTCAAAACAGACTATGCAATTTTAGGCTGCATCAACAGTAGTACAATGTCTGGATCAAGGAAGCAGTAGTACCACTCTATTATGCTCTGGTCCGAACATACATGCCATAGCATGCCAAGTTCTGGGCAGCACAGCTCAAGATGGATAGTTATAAGGTGGTATGACCTTATGAAAAAGTTGATTAAATGTCTGGAAACCAAACCATATGATGAATGGATTAGGAAACTAGGTATATTTAGCTTAGAGAAGAGTAGATTGAAAGGTGACAAGATAGCCATGTTTAAATATCTGAAGGGACGCCATGCATAGAATGCAACAAACTTGTTTTGTTTTCTATTCCACAAATTAGAACATGAACTAATGGGTTCAAATAACAATCAAAAGAGATTTCTCCTAAATACTAGAAAGACCTGCTTTACTATACAAGCAGCAGAAGGGACAACCTCAGAGGATGAGTTTTCCTTGCTTGGAGGTCCTTAAATAGAGATTGGATGGCCATTGCTCAGGACTGCTTCAATTGTATATTCCTGCATGGCAGGGTTTGGATATATAGAGTCAAATATATAGATGGCTCTAGCAGTCCTTTCCATTTGTATGATTCCTGGATTCTATTGCTTTTCAGAAGTCCAACAAATAAGGAAACATTTATTTCCATTTTTTTTTAAAAAAAAAAATCTAGAGTAGTATACTTGTTTGAGCATTGGACTATGATTCTGAAAAGCAGGAATTGAATCCCCACTCATCCATAGAAACCCTCTTGATGGCCTAGGGCATGTCCCACTCTCTCAGTCTCAGAGGAAGGCAAAGGCAAGCAGCCTCTGAACAAACCTTTCCAAGAAAATCCTGTGATAAGTTTACCTCAGGGTCAACATAAGATTGGAAATGACCTGAAAGCACATTGCCACCACCAGAACAAAACTAGTCTCACAAATGCACATGGATTTCTCTGAAACTGATCGAAAACCCAAGATAATATTTCTTAGCCATCACCTCCTTTTTTATTCATATTTGCCCTTTAAGGATATAACAAATAAGAAGGATTTACTTGCCTAGTCACAAAACCACACCTTCCTTATAGGAATGGAAAGAATATTTTAAAAAATATTCAGAAAATGGTTGCAAAACATGTTTTTCAAGTGTTGAGAAACTCTGATAAGAAGAGTGCTGGACGAAGAAGAATTTTGGTTGTTTGGGATTTAACCTGTGCAAAATTCACACTTGGTTGTTTGATGAAAAGACCAGCATTTTATGTGTGAAATATTTTCTCTGTAGAAAATGTTGCTTGTTGCACAGAAAATGTTGTTTTCTGTGCAAAACAATGAAC
Source organism: Ctenosaura bakeri (assembly GCA_948474755.1). Classification (NCBI taxonomy): domain Eukaryota; kingdom Metazoa; phylum Chordata; class Lepidosauria; order Squamata; family Iguanidae; genus Ctenosaura; species Ctenosaura bakeri. The sequence goes on along the minus strand of CAOLHI010005974.1, from coordinate 19,020 downwards.
TGCAATTTTTTTTACAGAACAGTTACTGAAATGTGGATAGCTTTTGAAAATTGTGTGGTTTTCAAAGACTTTCTCATAGTAGAAAGAAAATTATTAAAATGACTTGTGGATTCCTTTGAGAACTAACAGTGAAAAATTACATCAATACTTCAGTTTCATTTGCTAGTGTATCATCATGACTGAGTAACAAACTAGACAGCATAGCCATCCCTGGGAAAGGGAAGACGCAGTCACTTTGCCAATGTAATGGAAGTGAAACTATCTATCATAGGCCATTTCCACACTAGAGGCTATTAGTGCATTATACCCTTATAATGGTGGCATCACCATTCACATTGTGTTGTTGGGTTAGAGATGCTCTTTTCCATACACTTCTCCTTTAAGCATATGGATAGCGGTAGTGCTACTGGTTATCCTTCTGCATTACAGCATCCATGGCCATTCTTGTGCCTTGCCTTCACATTGCCCCATCTCTCCTAATTGGGTGGTGGGTTTTTCTTTTGGGAGGGGGAAGGGTTCTTTTTGGAAATTGTGTGAATGCAACCATGTTGTAACATCATGGCATGCCAGTACACTAGTGTACTTTTGCCCTTCACTTTTTAAAAATGTGTTAAAAAAGTAAAAAAAAAAAAAAATTGACCGCATAGAGACATTTAAAATAAATAGGGAGAGGTGACAGAAAGTTATCATACCATGGGACTCACTGAGGGAGGGACGAGCTGGGCATGCCTACAGAACGCCCACTGCTGGATCCACCATAATAGGAAGCACTATCAAGTACTATAAAAGTATGGGACCATGACGGCTGATTAGATTGAAATACTATGGGAGACTCTCAGTGGATTTTTTTCTGGAAATAGAATATGGCCATTTGGTGATGCTTGGGGATCGAATAGCAGCTGGATAGCAATGACGTCATGCAGAAGCACAGCTTCTGGACCGGTAACAACCAGCTGCTATAGTGTTATAGAAACATCACATGGAAATGACCTTAGTGTACTCCAGTATGAGAGTTATTTCACTATATACCAACACAACACTCCACGGCAAGACAAGAAAGGCTTTTCCGGGTTAGAGGCCTATGTGCTGTACCATAGTCTTCCATGCATGAACAGTGAGTTCTGCACTCCAAATCCCATAGAACGGTTCTAGAATCATAGAATCATAGAAATGTGGAGTTGGAAGAGACCACAGTGGCCAATCAGTCCAACCCCCTGCCATGCAGGAACAACCTCAAAGCACTCGTGACAGATGACCATCCAGCCTCTGCTTAAAAACTTCCAAAGAAGGAGACTCCACTATACTCCGAGGCAGCATATTCCACTGCTGGACAGCCCTGACCATCAGGAAGTTCTTCATGAGGTTCAGGTGGAATCTTCTTTCCTGCAGCTTGAATCCATTGCTCCTTGTCCTGCTCTCTGGAGCAGCAGAAAACAAGCCCTCTCCTTCCTCTATATGGCATCCCTTCAAATATTTAAACATGGCTATCATGTCCCCTTTTAACCTTCTCTTCTGCAGACTAAACATACCCAGCTCTCTAAGTCTATCCTCATAGGGCATGGCTTCCAGGCCTCTCACCATTTTGGTCGCCCTCCTCTGGACTTGCTCCCGCTTGACCATATCCTTCTTGAATTGGGGTGTCCAGAACTGGACACAGTATTCAAGATGAGGTCTAGCCAAAGCAGAGTAGAGTGGTACCAGTACCTCCCTCGATCTAGACACCATACTCCTATTGATGCAGCCGAGAATTGCATTGACTTTCTTGGCTGCCGCATCACATTACTGACTCATGTTCAGCTTGTGGTCTATGAAGACTCCTAGATCCCTTTCACATGTTCTGGTATCCAGCCACATGTCCCCCATCCTATATTTTTTCTATCTAAGTGTAGGACCTTGCACTTCTCTCTGTTGAACTTCATTTTGTTCGCCTCGGCCCAGCTCTCCAATCTATCCAGGTCACTTTGAATTTTGATCCTGTCCTCTGGCGTATTAGCAACCCCTCCCAATTTGGTGTCATCTGCAAATTTGATGAGCATGCCCTCTATTCCTTCATCCAAGTCATTGATAAAAATATTGAACAGCACTGGGCCCAGGACAGAACCCTGTGGCACCCCGCTAGTCACTTCTCTCCAGGATGAAAAGCAGCCATTCGTGATCACCCTTTGGGTTCGGTCGGTCAGCCAATTACAAATCCAAGGAACAGTAGCCCTGTCCAGCCCACATTTTACTAGCTTCTTTGCAAGAATGTCATGGGGAACTTTGTCGAAGGCCTTACTGAAATCAAGATGTGCTACATCCACAGCATTCCCTTCATCTATCAAGCTTTTAACTCTATCATAAAAAGAGATAAGATTAGTCTGGCATGACTTATTTTTGAGAAATCCATGTTGACTTCTCGTGATTACCGTGATGCTTTCTAAGTGATTAGAAACTGACTGCTTAATGATCTGCTCCAGGATCTTTCCGGGTACTGATGTCAGGCTGACTGGGCGATAATTATTTGGTTCCTCTTTTTTCCCTTCTTGAAGATGGGGAAAACCTTTTGCCCTCTTCCAGTCTGCCGGAACTTCTCCTGTCCTCCAAGATTTCTCAAAGATTATAGCAAGCAGTTCCAAAATGACCTCTGCCAGCTCTTTTAATATCCTAGGATGCAATTCATCTGGCCCTGGAGACTTGAATTCATCCAGTGTGGCCAGGTATTCCTGTACCACCTTTCTACCTATTATGTGCCTCATTTCCCCTGCTTCCTCACCTGCTCCCCAACCGCCAGGTTGAGTGCTTGTATCCTTCTGGGAAAAAACTGAGGCAAAGAAGGTGTTAAGTAGTTCTGCCTTTTCTCTTCCCCCTGTGAGTAATTTGCCATCTTCTCTGCGCAGCGACCCTATCGTCTCCTTCTTTTTCCTTTTTCTGCGGATATATTTTTAAAAGCCCTTTTTATTGTTTTTAATGTCTCTGGACAGCCTAAGTTCGTTCTGTGCTTTAGCCTTTCTGACCTCCTCCCTACATCTCCCAGCTACTAATTTAAATTCTTCTTGGGTGGTTTCTCTCATCTTCCAATTCCTGTACATGTTTCTCTTAACTCTTAGCTCAGCTGAGAGTTCTTTAGTCAACCATTCTGGTTTCTTCAGATGCCTTCCATTTTTCCTCTTTATTGGCACAGTTTTAGACTGTGCCTTCAGTATCTCCCTTTTAATGAACTCCCATGCCTCCTGAGCTCTTTTCCCTTTCACTGTTCTTGACCATGGAATTCCGGCCAGCAGCTCCCTAAGTTCACAAAAGTCTGCTTTTTTAAAATCTAAGATGAGTGTCTGGCTATACTTATCTTCTACTTCCCACTGAATGCCAATTTCCAATAGGGCATGTTCACTCCCCCTAAAGATCCAACCAGTTCTACCTCATTAACAAGGTCATCCCTGTTGGTCAGGATCAGATCTAGAATATTTGATCCCCTTGTGGCCTCTTCCACCTTCTGGACCATGACATTTTCTGCAAGACAAGCAAGAAACTTCCTGGACCTTGCTGTCTTGGCAGAGTTTGACCACCAACATATATCCGGGTAATTGAAATCTCCTATTATTACTGTATCTCTCCTTTTTGAATGTGCAGTCATTTGGATGAGGAAGGCATCATCAAAGTCCTCAGTGTGGATTGGAGGTCTGTAGTAAACCCCCACCAGAATATCCCTATTGTTTATCGATCCCTTAATTCTTACCCAGATGCTCTCGACCTGGCTTTCTGGGTTTAAGTCATGGATCTCTTCACAGGTTAAAACATCCTTGACATACAAGGCTACTCCTCCTCCTTTCTTGTTTGGTCTTACAAAATATGCTATACCCCTCTATTCCTATATTCCAGTAATGAGACTTATCTCACCAGTTCTCAGTGCTACCTATCAAATCATATTTATTTTGTTGTACTAGGAGTTCACGTTCATCTTGCTTGTTTCCCATACTCTGTGCATTAGTGTAGAGATACTTAAGTCCCCGGGCCCTTCCTGCAAGTTCTGTGCTATAGTTTCTATTCCTCCTGCCATTGGCCACTTGTACTACTTGTCCAATATCATTTGGGCCTTTTCCCCCTGCGCTCGCCGAGTCCTTGTCCTGAATAATATTGTCTTCTTCTCCAGCACAACTTAGTTTAAAGACCTCTTAATCCTCCTTGTGAGACTGTTTGCAAAAACATTCCTGCCAGATCAACATTCTTGATCAATTTTGGATTGGGATGTGGAAAACTGGGTACTCCAAAACTATTCCAGAGTTGGATATATAGTTCTGAGGTAGGACACATGCTTTACATATTAGAAGGTCCTAGATTCAATTCCTGACATCTCCAGTTCAAATGGTGGAACAGTCTAAGAAACTCCTCCACCCGAGTCTGTGGAGAATTGATTCTCAAATAGACTATGTCAGCTGTATATACAAATGCGGTTTCCTATGACTCTAACTTGAGTTCCATCTCTAAATGTTGGAAGGAATACTGTATTGTGAGATATACTGTTTCTTTATCAGTTGTCATAAGTTTTAACTGTTCTGAAGAATAGAATCTGTTTCCTGCCTCTCTGATATCTAACCTCTCAAAGGACAATTTCTCACAAAATGTTGTCAGGAGTAAAATTCACTCCTCTTCTTCTTTGACTCTGAATTAAGTAGCACAAGCTACATTCACTGAATAATGAAAATAATTGTTCAGAGAATGTATACCAAATCCCAATTGTTATTGTTATTCACATTCTTTTACTTGCACATTCTGTAGAACTGAATAAATAAATAAATAGATCATTCATGAATAAATTTAATATGAAATTCTGTCAATATTCTCCATTAATGCTATTGGCAACTTTGGGGAGAACAGTTGATCGGGGGAAATGGAACTATAGTAAATGAGATCATTGGCTGAGGAAGTTACTACCTGAGTATGCAAAATATATGATCTGATATATTATTGTTTTTAAAATATCAGACCTAAAGCAAATTTGAATATAAAGGACAATGTCCTAAATCCAATTGTTTGTCTGTTCTAGAGTGTTCCACTGAATCAATGAAATTTACCTAAATGTTGATCTGTTATTGATTCAATGGATCAACACTGGTTAGGCTAGCAATTGGATTTGGGCCAAGAGAGGAACTGTCCCTCCTTTCAGATGTTTTTGGGCTGCAAATCCCACCTCTGATTTAAGTAAATGCTAAATATTTTATTAACATGCCAAAATCAGCTGAAGACTTTCATGCACGTAAACCAGTTTCTTTGTGGCTTTTCTCTGCAAGATCAGAAACTTCAGGAACAAATGAGATACATATCAAATGGTGTACTTAATATATCATATCAAATATATAACAAATTGTGTGCAGGAAGAAATGAGATATATATCAAATTCTGTGCTTAATTATGATTGTTTCACCATTGTTTCAGTGGGATGCACACCTGAATGTTCCCCTTCATTGTCATTTGGGTACCATTGCAATGGAATCCCGTGTGTGTTTATCTAAGTGCAAATTCCACTCGGTTCAGTGGTATTTATTGCAATGTGGGATTGCATGCTTCTATGAGGCAAGGGAGTGTTCTGATGCTGGCAGTGCTGCTGTTAAGGTCTACCATATCAGACAGGCTTTGCTGAGGAGACAGACTAAATAAGCAAACAACTACTATACAGTACCAGTAGAGGGAAGTAACACTGCTGGAGGATCTCTCAGAGACAGCAGCAATTGCAGCATAGATAAGGCTTGTTACTATTACACAGAAAGAAACATGCTAAACTCCTTTTGGAAAGTCTTTTGTCATGAACACCCTATGATGAAACAACACAAAATGAAACAAGAGATAGCACCAGAATATGTCCCAAACTGCAAAGGTTGTCACCCATCTAAGATGCTGCCTATCAAGGTTTTCCAACATTCAAAGAACCTATTTTTCAATCATTTTCCAACTATATCAACTACTAAATATTTTTCAACTATTCTTTCCCTTTCTAATGTAGGTTCAATTCCCAAATCTGAACTGAACCCGGAATATTGTTTTGAAAATGTGATTAAATTTCTAAACTTTCATAAATATCTGAGTCTCTTTGCCATTTTCCCTACATGTTCACTGGATAATTTCCAAATAAAATGTATAAATAAAGGCAGTAAAGTGACAAAATTTGTATAGCTATTCTCTTTGCCTATTTTGTTTAATTAGAATTGGAAGCTTGAGACAAGAATGACCAGACTTATTTTATTATGCATAATATTGAAGAAATTGGGAATAACAGCAGCATCAACAATACAAAACCCTTAATGTAGCAATTACAGTTGTTAGAGAAGCATTAAAATCTGTAATAAAAAACAGAAAAGCAAACATTGTTCTTTCATTGCTTGTGCTTGTAGCTCCTGAAGTGACAAAGCAACATAATTGTAACTTCAGATAGATCCAATAGTTGTTCCATAGTAATCTTCTCAACAAAGAAAAAAAAAAGGCTTTCAATACATCCTCACAAAGAATGTAGGTTTTAATCCAGCACATGTTCATTTTGTTCTCACCTTTGGGAATTGTTGCATATGTAATTGATACTGAAATGCAATCTACAGATTATAGTTTTGGGGGTTATATGCAGCTAGGATTTTAGCATAGGAACATAATTGCATATCTTTGCCTAGAAGCATATCTTAGTTACTTTAATTCAAAACATAGACATACTTGTGATGTTATTACTATGTATGTATTATTTTATATTATATTCTGTCAGTTGCTTGTTATACGGTAGCCTGGTCCTTCTTAATAAATTAATTAATTAACTCATGTAATTAATTAATTAATTAATTAATTGTGTTTTAAAAGCATACAAAGTTAATCACACAAAGTTCTCTGGGTAATTTGCAGGTAAGATTTTTCACCTCTTCTTTAGAAATAACACAACTCTACACAGAATATACTGAATGTCACAGTATCCCCAGTATATTAGCCTAACCCAATATATCATCCTAGTCAAGCATTGGTTCAGAATATTAAATGTATAATCTGCATTAGATGAAAAGACAGAGCTAGAGCTGCGTTTCATTCACTTATTCATGATATATCAGTCCAAATACCCAGAAAACCTCTCCTGGTAGTTTCACTGAAAAGTATGGAAAGACGTAAAGAAGAGTTCCAAGAAACCTCATAGCACATCTGTCATGGAGCAGAAGAATAGTCTTCTAACACTTCTTTTAGAACTGGACACTCAGATGAGAATGTAATATAATATTCTCACAGATAGCCAGAAGCACACTGTGGATGATGGTAAGGAAAGCTGTTGAGATGTCCAAGAGAAATAACAGGACTGTATTCTCCTGTCTCTTTCTCAGCACAGGTCATTCCACAAGATAACCAAGACTGCTACTGTCTCAACACATTGGGAAAAAGAAAATTAACATAGTAAGCTGCCTCATACTGACTCAGAGAATTAGTCTGACTAGTCATCACTATCAACTCTAATTAACGGTAATTCAGCAGTGTTTCAATCTTTCTTTCCTTAACGTAGAAATACCAGGGATTAAACCTAGCACCTTCTATGAGCAAAATACATGTTTTATGGCCCTCCCCTGCTTCTGAAAGTTCTCCAATGCATGTGTGAAGTTAAGCACTAGGAATTCATTCAAGGATCATACTCATGTGAAGAGACATTGGCAATTGTAATATATTTCTGGGACTGGTTATATTTCTTCAGGAGTGGTTTCTTTACTACTTCTTTTAAAGAGAGTGCTACTGCTCATCTCTCAAAGAGGAATTCACAGCCTCCTGGATACAACCCTCCATATTAGGTGTAATAAAGCAGAAATTGCAATGACTATGGATAAAGGAGTTGGACTGAATATATCCAAGTACACTGTTCACTGTTTTAGTCTCAACAACTGAAACTCTTCGAATACAACAAGACTAGATAGAGAAATCCTTTTGTGAGATAATCATGGAGTCTAGGTCATGGTATATGGAGGTCTGGTATGGAGGTCTGTCAACCTGTTCTAGACTGGGTTACACTTCCCCTGAAAGACTATGTTCACAGCTTAGGGGTGCTCCTGGACTCGCCACTTCGGATGACAGCTCAAATTGATGCGGTGGCCAGGAGTACTTGCTATCAGCTCCGGCTGATACGCCAGCTGCACCCCTTCCTGGAGCCGGAACACCTAAAAACAGTGGTGCACGTACTGGTAACTCCACGGCTTGACTTCTGCAATGCGCTCTACATAGGGCTACTCATGTGGTTAGTCTGGAAACTTCAATTAGTTCAGAATATGGCAGCCAGGTTGGTCACCGGTAGACCTAAAACTGTCCACATAACACCAATTCTGAAGTCTTTACATTGGCTGCCTATTAGTTTCCGGGCACAGTACAAGGTGTTGGTTCTTACCTTTAAAGCCCTTTATGGCTTGGGGCCAGCCTACCTGCGGGATCGCCTTCTCCCATATAATCTGCCCCGCACACTAAGGTCCTCTGGGAGGAATTTACTGCAGCCAGTCAGAACTAGGTTGGCTGCAGTTACCCAGCGGACCTTCTCTTCTATCGCTCCCAAGTTATGGAATGGCCTGCCAGAGGAGACCCAGCATATTACCAGTCTTGACTGCTTTAAAAAAGCAGTCAAGACTGTTCTCTTCCGACAGGCCTTCCCAGACTAGTACTCCACCACCTCCCACCAACTGTCTTCCTGTTCTTTAATGTAGTTAATGTGTTTTAGGGGTTTGGATTTAGATGGGTTGGTGGGTGGGGAGGATTGGTTATGTTTTCATGCTTTTAATGTATCTAATGTATTGTTGTAGTACCACCTCGATCCATGGGGAGAGGCGGGATATTAATTATTATTATTACTATTATTATTATTATGTGAATTTCTCTTCAAATTTTCTTAAAAATCACTCACAATGGACCAATGAGGGAATAAACAATTTTCTGTCTGGGCCAGAATACACAGTACCCAACACAAACCTGAAAAACTCTGTTGTCTAATACCCTGAAGATCCAATAGTGGTGAAAGGGAGCTATTTCATTGTCAGTCACTGTCACACACTGAGCTCAATGATGTAATTTTCCATGTGTCAAATTCAGCATGGGTTTTTCTCCACTGCATTATAGCTATAATCTCTGATCTTATGCTTCATCACTCCTCTTCTCTGAGAAATATTCCTTAGTGCTGCATAAGTTGTACAAGATACGGAAAGGTACTTAGCTGTGATCATATCAATTGCCCAGGACATCTGCACATTTCACAGAATGATCATGCCATCAATAAGATCATCAGCCATATTAGAAGGAAAATCCTGCAGAGCTCACTGGCATCCATCAGTTTTAATAATTCCTTCACCCTTGAAGAAGGGATACTGAAAATGTGAATCTCCACTGAACATGATAAGGGAATAGATATTAAATGCCTCATCTTTAAATCACCTTTCTCCTGCCTGATAGACCTGACCATATTGAGTGTTCTACCATGTACCTGGAGTAAATGTCATGCTTAGACAACTTCATGGAATCCTGAAATGCACCAGCTCCAAAATTCAACATGTTTGCTTAGTTCTTTCAGAACAATCATTCTAGGGGATGCAAAACAGTACTAATGCCATCAACTCAGGCAGAGAAACTGATAGGCAATGAGTGCAGAAGATATACCAAAAGAATCTCAAGCACTTTACACAACATACAAACACTCAGGACTGACACTCAGATGGACTGGAAATGTGTAGAGGGAGATAAAGATCTGTAGACTGCAAGGACCCTTTCCCCCACAACCCTTGAGTCTGTATTGACATTGCATCAAGTACCTGGGAGGACATAGCTGGAAGAGACTAACTTTTTTCTTTTCTTCCACCAAGGTTTCAGTTAAATCAGTCCATATTAAGTTTAATTTGACAAGCCTTTTTGTGTAGCTGAGTACCACAGAAGCATAAGTTTAAGGGAAGGAGGATTGGCTACATTTCATTGTAATCACACAATATGGCATGCCTAGGTTTGCTGTTGCAAAATCTGTGTGAGGTGGTCCTTATTGATAACTAATTCTTATACATTAGCCCTGCCCTATTACACTGCACTTCAAAAATAATATAGGCAGTTTTAATATGGCAAGACATAATGCTTAAGCTTATGGAACTTTGGGTGCATTGAGTGTTACTTGAGGTCTGGAAAGGTAAGTCCATATCCCATACTGGACTTTTGTGGAAGAGTCCAACATTGGTGGTAGGGTAAAACATACCCGTCCCACTGCAAACTCTTAGGCATTCTGAAGGGCTGGAATTCTTCCAGAACATATTTTTTGGCACCAGAAGTGACTGCAAGGGGAGAAGGAGGGGCTGAAAATACCAGTGCTAGCATAAGTGTCACATCGGGTTAAGATTATGGATTCATGAACAGGAAGAGTCTTTGAGAAATGGAATATGAATGTTTATTAGCTAATTCTTTAAGAGACATACAATATTATCTTATTACTTTTAAATGAGATGTACAGTTAAGATGTTTAATTTGAAGTATTACCGTTATTGTTTTCTGCATTTTTATCAGGTAGATGTCAGGAGTACCACTGGAGCGTAAAAAGCTTTTCAGACACAGCATTGCTTGAACAAAAGCAGCCTGACCCACACAGATCTCTTCATTACTATGAAATTATTTATTCATAAATTCTCTATTGCTATTCTACTGGAGTTCTACTTGGGAAAGCTCAAACTGACAGATCATTAAGTCTCCGAATATGAAAACAGAATTTTATGTGCAATTTCTGCAAGTACTGCAATCAGTTTATAGAGCAAGTAGCCCATCATCAGCACTGCACTGAGACATGAATATATTAAAGAACAATTTCTCATTAAAAATGCACTTAAGATTACTGTCTAAAAGCTAGAGCTCGGGATATTATAAACTCCGATTACATTTAGTGGTGATATTTTATACCATTCGAGTAATCACTACCTATTTTCCCATTAATGGTTAGCATTATTAATTATACACACCTGTTTGTAGATCCACACTTATGCTAAAAATCCAGTCTTAAAGCAATGTTATTATGTTTTCTCTCTAAGGAATCATAGCAGTCAAGTAGAAAAGGTGGAGGGTGGTGGAGACCAGTTTCAGGTTCTTTGAAATACTTCTCTCTGCTTGTTGAATATTTTTAAACAATTTTAATTTTTAATTGTTTCAATAAAGATTTAGGTCTCTTACTCACTATACAGTTATAGCACCTCAATCTTACCCTGGAATGGCTTTGTCCTATGGAATCTTTGCATTTGAAGTTTGGTTAGGTACTTAGAATTCACTACAAGACAGTGAATTTGCCTGACCCAATTACAAATCTCAGGATTCCATAGGTTATAGCCATGATGATTAAAGTGGCATCAAAGTGTTATAACAGTGTAATGTGGAAGGGACCAGCACATATTTCCTATGGAAAAGTTAATAGGTCAATAGTGATAAAAATGCAAGCATGGAAAATTGACAGAGAACTTTTTTTTTTTTGGGGTCTTATTTTTATATTTATCAGCTCAATCCAACTGACAAAAATGGTTTCTGTGCCATTTTTTATTCAGTAAGACAGAGATGGGAATCAGGTCATCTCTAGATATTGGACTGCAATACCCAACAGGCCTAGGCTGAATAGCTAGTGATGAAGAATGGTGGGAACTGCAGAAAATATGAAGCAGCACAGAATGCACAAAATCACTGATGCACGTAAAAAAAATAAGAGCAAGAATTTGTTCTCTCTCATTTAATTATCAATAAATACTTACACTAATAATAGATTGTATTACATCCAAGAAACAATCCTCCCATACATTACTATAATGCAGTAATTAATGAAAAACTTGCAGAATGTTCTGCATTATTGATAAGGAAGAAACATGACAAACAGGAATCATTTGTTTTTGTTTCTAATAATATTGAATAAATGTTCGGCTCCCAGAGCCTGATCAGAGCACTGAGTTAATACGTCATAAAAAGTAGCCAATAAATTAAGTAGCAATAGAATAGATGTGTTGTGTAGACTTTGTCTTACTAAAACAAGAACTGGCCTTCCTAATTAATGTTACTATGATGTAAGCTTTTGCGGAACAGAGCCAGACTAATTTATCGCCTGTATATAGGAAACATATTCAGGGAGAGCTGTGTTGGCCGTGCATCAAAATACAACAAAATACAAAATGTTTCCCATTCGGATTTGTTTTTGGCAGTGAAAATCACAAAATATTTCATTTTTCTTCTTCTGTATATTTCTAACATCTTTGCCTGATGAAGAAGCCAATGAAGTTTCAAAAGCTTGTATGATGCATTTTATGCTTTGGAGTTATCCCAATAAAGAAATTGCTGCTTTGTGTGTTGTAGTCTGTATCTAGTTTTTCTACTTTTAAAAAAAGAAAAAAGAAAAAAGAGGGGAGGTTTTGTAATGGGAAGATCATTTAATTTTGACAACAATTTGCCATCATCAAATGTACTAATAATCTGAATAAATTTTTAGTTGAATATGGTTGCCCTTCCAGTCTTAATTGAAATAACCTTTTGAAATCCATTGCACGTTTGACAGCTTTACTTTCAAATCATGTTTACACATACAAGCTGTATAGTTTTTCACAACATCTGCATTTTGGCTTATTAATTCCAAACAATTCTGCCTTTTTTGTTCCAAACCAAACCATTAATCTCCTAGTACATTCATCATTTGTATGAATCTATTAATGAATGTGTTTGCTTAATGTGTTTGTAATCACTACAGAATATTTACTTTTCCTTAAACAAATGAATGGGAGCAAAAACATGATTTTTTTTTCTGCTGCAATTCTAATTATTTATTACAAACTTCAAGTTCTACTTTGTAGGCAGACCACACACACTTGCAAGTAACTATTTGTCTTAGTAACTTTAAAGCATCAAACTCAAGATGCAGTGTGAGAATGAGGGAGAAAATAATGCATACATGAAATAGCTATGCCTTTACAGTACTGAAAGGCATTATTTCCAAACAATGGCCCTTTTTGCACGTTACCCTTTTGTGCGACGGGGGAGGGTGTCTCGCACGAGAAGCCTCATCCAAAACGCTGCAGCTTCCCCGCTCCTTCGTACCGCAGGTCACTTCCTGTTAGCGTGACCGTCGCCCTAGCGCTCTGCCCCTTCGTTCCATAGCGCAGTCTGGGAGTTGTAGGCTGTGCTGGGGGAAGGAAGCGCGACCGGGCCGTCTTGCTGACACACCGCACAGAAGTAAGTGTGTGAGGGCGCCACGAGCATCGCGCAAGCATGGGGCATTTTTGGCTTAAAGCCAAAAATCAAAAAATGTGTGCGCACCCCGCTTTAGCCTCATGAGCGTTGCGCAAGGGGGAGTGCGTCATACAGAGCGATGCTCCCACTCATGCGATGCTCAAGGGGCGCTCGTGCAAGAAAAAAAGGATGCGAAAAGGGCCTATGTGTGAGACAGTAATATTCTGGAAATGTTATCTCTGAAGAATTCAGCTACCATATTGGGTGGCTCCACAACATCATCCACATTAGGAAAAAACAACAACCTTGCACCAAAATATGCATTTCTGTGGAATGCAGCTGATAAAATAAGAGCAATGTAGTATAATGATCATATTATAGGACTAAGACCAGGTCCAGGACCATCCAACTAGGTACTCTTAGGCCAAATACTATCCTTCCATCTTTTCTACCTCAAAGTGCTGTTGAAAGGATAAAATGGGATGAGTGAGAGCTGTACCAACCAACCTATAAAAGCTGTGCAAACCAATCCAACCTATAAACCAACTCATCATATAAATCTTCTTTTCAAGAAGGTATATAGGAAATAAATAACAGAAATAGTAAGTAAATTGAGAGAACATCTACTACAGCTTGACACTGGTAACTTGTTTTATTCATTCATTCATTCATTCATTCAACTATTTAATTTCTAATACATTTGGTTGTCCATTTAAGATTTTGCATTCCTTTTCAATCCATTAAGTCCTCTTCTGTTCTGTTTTGGTTCTTCTGTTACTGATAGGAACATTTACTGCCATAAATTTCTATACTTTCAACATTCATATTTCTTTCAAAGTTTTATATCCATTTGCCATTGGCACAGAAACATTTTTTTCACTGTTGCCAAATGTCTTAGATATTCTCATATGCTTAAAGTGATAGCTGTTTTTTTTCTCCTAAATATTAGTAATCTTTAAGAATTGAATATGTTCTGTCCTTCCCTTCCTCTCTCCCTCCCTCTTTCTCATTATCTTCCCACCCTGCTTCCCTTCCTCTCCATTTATTTAATCAACACTGTTTTAAACAAATCAAAAGTAGATTTGATTTTGATTACCTTTAGTATCATGGAAGCTACTTTTCTTTCCTGGTCAGAAATGAAAAACCTGTAGTCATCAACACTGTTATCCCTTTCACATGGCATTTGCCATGTGAAAGAGGGCCTGGAGCTTTGTGTGATTGTGAAGAGTGATCCACACGATGCACTCACAATTGTGCGATACTCCAGGGGCCATCAGGAGCTGCACGTACCTTTTCCTTTTTGGCTAGAAGCCTAAAATGGTGTGTGATTGCGCATTGCTCTCAGGTCCTGCGCGCACTTACCTGGTGTGTGGAACCTCCAGAGCCACACCAGTGGTGCTTCTTGCCCCAGCGCAGCATGGCAAATTCCCAGACTGAGCTGCGGAAGGAAGAGGCAGGGGTCTCATGTGAGCAGGCAGCTCGTGCAGAGCTGAAGGAATCCTGACGTGAGAGCCTCTCTCCGGATGCTGCTCGCATGACCCCTGCACCCCAGCCCCAGAAGACAGTGAGGTGCGGAAAGGACCTGTGTCACCTTTCCATGTTAGCATTGCTTACCAAAGAAGCCAAAGTGATATTGGTGATGTGGAAAGAGATATGTAGTGTTTGTCAAGCAATTAGAGTCTTAAGGTAAAAGTTCTCAATAAGAGATTACCAGGTCAGAGCAGTCACTGAATCTCTGGAATGAAGACAGAGCCAAGATAATGGTAATATACTCCTTTCTGTAGATTGTATACATAGGTGGGCATTTTGAGGCCACCTGGATGTTGTTGGACCGCAACTCCTAGCAACCCTAGGGAGCATAACTAATAGTATACATAGTGGGAGTTGAAGTTTAGCAAGATCTGGAGGGGTACACAACTTCTATCCCTTCGGTGCAACATAGTACTTAAGGCAGATACTCTTCTGGTTATCAAGACACACAGGCTAAAATTCTGTTGGTGCATTATGTAGTGTACTAATCATAGTGGGAGAAAGAAAAAAGCCACAGGAAGTAGAGCACTGAAGAAGTAGGTTATTTGGAGTTGGTAGATTTTACCTGCCTTCCCTCACTACCACTACACAGCCCTTGAAGAAGTTCAACTGTTAGAATGACACCGGCATGATTCTGGCCAAAGAAGCAGCTAATGAAGGCCTTTTCCACACGGGGTTAAAAAAAACGGTGTAGAGCGACCTCTGACGGAGGCCGTCTGCACTGTAATGTGGATTGGGGCGGACTACTTTTGTGTAGTTCCACACCCCAATCCACACAGGGGCGACTGGAAGTGGCGGCGCCACGTGCTTTTTGAAAACCACCTGTCTTGTGTTTTTTAAAAGCACAGGCATGCAGCCCCGTCGCAGCGCCCGGTGTGGATTTGCAGGCGCACGCAAGTGCACGCCTGCAGACTGGCCGGGGGGGCAGGCTTCCAGCTGGCGAGCTTCTCCCATTGGTGGAGAGCCTCCACCAGCCAAAAGCTGCCATTTTGGATGCCACGGGACTCCGCAGGACGCCGCCGTGTGTGGAGCAGCAAACTTGCGCTGCTCCACGTTGCAACGGCTCCAGGTAAGCTCCATTTGGGCGTGTTTTCAGATGTGGCTTCCTCCGCATGTGGAAAGATCCAAAGTCTTCAAATATGTTACACCCAAGCTGACCTTCTCCTGTCCTTCGTTTTCTTCTACATTCCAACAAAAGTTGACTTTAATAATGCATTAAATTTTATAGCTACCGTACTTCTTCTGTTCCCAGAAGAGAGGGTATGATTGTGATTCGCTAATTTAATTAAAATATGATTTGGAACAGATTTGGAAAATGTAGCAGATGGGAGTTTCCATTTCTGTTGTTTATCTTGCATACTAGCTATTTACCTGATATATTTGCTTACTGATGATAGCTGTTTGTTTTCTTCATTGACAATGCCTTCATACTTTATTTATTTTGCATCTACTGATGGCCCTTAATGGATTTTGCCATATAGTGTTTTTCCCCTTTTACTTTAATACTTTAATCATCTTTTATTTCTTCCAACATGTTATGGTTTAATCAGTATGATGTATTTCATTACTGGAGCCAGCAGGAGTTGGCTATTAAATTATCCATTACAAAAAACAAACAAAACAAGATTTATCAACTTTATATGAAAATGCACAGCAGAAATGTTAATAATCACATAAAGACTAATTAGTAACAACCCCATTTGCCCAAAATGTAAGAAAAGACAGAAACTCACATACTTAATTTGTCTGTATACAGATACGGCCAGATACAAGATAAATGAGTGTAATCTGACATACCTAAGAAATTTCTTGCTTCTGTAGGTTATCAGTACAATCTTTCTCATTGGTTGATAGAACGTCCTCTTTATCAGTTCATTGATGTATCAAATTTGAACATGACAATATGTAGAAAAAACTTGTAAGTGGTTGCCCAATCACTTTGTAGGGACTAGTGTTTACAGTCCATTAACCAGCTACTCAAAAGATGTCTCTATTTTATATGAGAACACTTGGTTCTTGCAGTTATGTCCCCACCTCCCTGCCTAGTGTAATGTTGTTATCATACTGCATGATTTTTCTTACTTATGGCTCTCATGTTCAGTGTGTTTTATTTTGTGATTGGTCAGTGGAAATTAAACATGGGTGTGAGTTTATTGCTCAGGCACATATTTCTGAGAAAATCCTGCTTTAGGAAGGAAAAAAAATGTATGTTTGGCTCTCAGTCTGGCATGCATTTGACTCCTAAGATAGGTCACCAGTCTTCCAGTTTTGAAGCTTTGATTCCAGAAGGAAAGGCTCTTCTTTCTGTCTTCTTTTCACACTTACCCTAATACTGCCAACTCCTGCTCTTCCTTCCTATTTTGGGCAGTATACAAGGAAATAAGCTACATTGTTGTTTTTGTTGTTGTTGCTGCTGCTGGTGTTGTGTGACTTCCAAGTAATTTCTGACTAAGGCAAACCTATCACAGGGTTTTGTGTGGTTGTGAGTGTGTCATGTACTCAAGGTCACAGAATGGGTTTCCATAGCCAAGCAGTGAATCGGAACCTGGTCTCCAGGGTCAAAGTCAGAGCCCAATGTTCAAACCACTGCAGAATGCTGGCTGTGAAAGAAAACTATAATTTTAGAAAAATCCTTACCAGCCCTGAAATAGCTGAGAGTTTCATTTCCATTTTATTTTTTATCAGAATTCACCAACATTTTCACAATTTGGATGTTTAAGAAAGTTAAACTGATAGCTTCACCCACCCCCTAGGGATAGGCAAGAATTTTGTTTAAGATCATATTAAGAGAATTTGCTCAAACTCGCTAAATCTGAAAGTAAGTGAAAGTTAAACAGACAGATTTGTCCATTCTTTATGGATGTGTGAGAATTTCATTCCAGTTAGGTTTTGATGCAAATTTACCAATTTGCAAACTTTAAATGTGGAAGGAAATTTAGCTAATACATATGCCCATCATTACACAGTTTCTAAATACTGTCATTGCTTCAACTGATCTCACCTTCCTAAGCAGCACTTGGATTTTCCATGTAGAAAAGATGATGAACAAAAAAGTAACCATGCAATGTCACCATGGTTTCTCTTCTTCTTTGTTGTCTTCTTTGCATATAATTTCAGACAATGTCAGGATGGGCAAATCAGTATATAAATGGACATGTTAGTAGAGATGGAAAAATGCTTTCCAGTCTTTGTGTCTTTTATGTCAAGATTATATTAACCCATCAAGGAACCTTCTTAACTACCATAAGATATTTTGGCATTTTGGACTTCTTTTTATTTTATTTTTTTCTCAAAGCAATAAGAAGATTTTCACAAACCAATGTTCAAAAATACAAACAAGACCAAAATGTGAAAAATCCTCAGAATAAGTGAATAAATCTTGTAGTTTTATGCAGTGTGGGGAAATTGTCTGATCTCTCTCTCTCTCTCTCTCTGTATGTGTATGTGAGTGAAAGAGAGAGAAGAGAGAGAGAAAATGTGCCCAACAATGACATAAGCAATGATTTACATCCCTAATGACAGGGCTGTTGAAAGACTCCAGATATTCTATAGTTTCAATTATGTAAGCAATAACATTCTGGAGGCATAAGCCACAGGTCTCTCCCCCCCACATCACACTGTTGCCTCAACAACTACCAAAAACACAAGCAGCAAAATGAGGCACAGCAAGAGCAAGTACTTGAGCCATGTAATATTCCTTCTCACCTTCTTACAGGTGAAGCCATACACTTATAACTGAAAACTTACTTAAAGTGCAAGAAATAATGGCATTATCCTTTGTTGAGTCTCAGTTGTATGTGGGAGACCCAGTGTGATATAGTGGTTTCAGTGCTAGATCATGTCTCTGGAAACCAGAGTTCAGATCCACACTTAGCCATGGAAACACCTGGATGATGCTGGGCAAGTCACATTCTCTAAGCCTCAGAGGAAGGCACAGGCAACTCCACTCTGAACAAATCTGGCCAAGAAGACCCCACGATAAGTTTGCCCAGGGTGCTATAAGTCAGAAATGACTTGAAGGCACACAAGAACACATAGATTAATTTGAGGGAATGTAAACAAATAACTCATTGTTTTTAACTACAATTGTCCCTCCACATTCTCTAGGATTAGAGGCACAGGACCTTCATAGAGGTGAAAAAATGACAAATGCCAGAATGTGTATGGGTATCTGTGGTAAGGGGGCTGAAACATGGTGAGGATATAAACTAGGGTCCAAACTAGGTCAGGGAAAGGAGAGGGGAAAGGGATAGGTTGCCATGGTACATCTATATTATCTCTTTTGCCCATCAGCTTCCTTATATGTGGAAA
>CAOLHI010005973.1:0-46690 GCA_948474755.1 Ctenosaura bakeri | reverse complement strand
AACTTTAGAGTGGGCAGGTGAAAGCTCTGGGACTTAGCAAGTTAAAGAAGTAGGATCCCCTTTTGCCATGTCTTCGCAGAGGGAGAATCTGCAGGGAAAGCAAGCAACTCTCTCTCTCTCTCTAAATCAGAAAAGGCACAGTCTCTGGAAAGCAAGGTCTTTCAAGGTGCTGTTCTTGTTTTTCTTTCTCCCCCCTCCCCTCTGACTGTTGTCACAACATTTATCCAGCCCAGCAAAAACGTGTTTATTTCCCTCCTAAGCAGGGAACATACATTTATCTTAATGGCATCAGGTACCCAGCGTTATTTTGACATGAGGGTAGACCCCACAGAGTATTAAGCAGCCGCTTCAGCGCAAGAGGAACCTCCCAGAGACGCTCTGCTGCAGTCTTGGAGCGACATCCTCCCTCCGGTTCTACCGCAGACCAACTCCCCACATGAAGCCACACCAGGCACAGAGCCTCCCCCGGTGTGTCTGCACCACCGGCGCCCGCGAGATAAACAGGCAGCAGCGTCCGAGGCAAACGAGCCCAGGGACACAAAACACACGCTCCGCTCCCCTTGGCTGCACTGCTTTGCGGGGAGCCGGGGTGGGGAGGGTTCACCCCCTTTCAGCCTTACCGGTTCAAGTGGAAAGAGAGACTGGCTCACTCGTTTCCCTTTTCCTTCTCCTTTACTTGGGGAGGCAACCAAACAGACAAAGCAGATGGCTCGGAATGCCCCAGCCTGCCATCTGTAGCCTTGGCCCTTGTAATCCAGGAGGCGGTAGCTGTGGCTGCTGGCTCCTTGGGTGTCAGGAAATCCAAGCAGCAGAAGGGAGGGGGGAGTAAAGGTCTGCTTTGGAGAAGTCTCTCCCTCTCTCACGCCCGTCCCTCAAGGCTGCTGTGCTCTTGTAGATAGAGCTTGTCTTTGCTGGCAGCTGCTGCTGCTGCCGCTGTCTCCGTCGGTCGGAGCGCTTCCCTGCTCAGCCTGACAGCTCCAGCTACCACTTTTAAGGTGGCTCCCTCTCCGGCCCCAGCTGCAGAATTTCCTTCCTGCCCCCAAACTGGGCTTACATTCTCCTGCTCTACCTGGACGCCTCAGGCAACGTGTTGGCTCTGCCTTCTCAGCATGGATGGCAAAGAGAGCGGCTGTGAGCTTAAGAAGCAGCCTTCCCTTGGGCGATTCTCTCTCTCTCTCTCTTTGTATTTGGGTTATATCGCTGCGTGTTCCGAAATGTTTTCCTTGTGAAGGCTGAGCCGGAGAGCGAGTCCGTCTAGCCTCAGCAAGAGTTCGGTAAGACACCCACCAATCCCAGTGGTGGGGCTGCTGTGCTCTCCACCTCCTAGCAGTTCACCGCCTTAAATTTTTCAACACAAATGGAATTATATTTCCACTTCCACTTAATTCATTTCCTTTTTGTCAGACACTTGCTTTCTGGACACTAAGTGGCAAAAGCCTCTGGCTGATGACTTCCAGGCCAGGTTGTCAGTATGGACTCGGGTTGGTCCAAACATAGCCCCCTGACCAAAAGTGCTTGCAGAAATACTTTCAGAACTGGCCTCCTGTGAGATCCAAATTTGGGGGACATTGCTGTCTGGAGTCCTTGCTTTAAAATCATGTATTTGTATGTAACCCAGTTTCAGACTGAATTAACTCTCCTGATTTTTTTCCCCAAGGAACTTTGGAAACTATGTCTATAAAAATGTACTTATCTCAAAGAATTCCAGCACCCGTATATAAATGACACTTTCAAGAACTCTTTCAGGAAAATGATGCCTATTACACTGGGTCAAAACTGGGTCAAAAGCAAATTTCTATTTGTAGTGCATATTTGTTTGAACTGTTTTGCTTTGCACTTCTGATTGCAACATGTACACCAAATCCAGATACAACTGATGCATGTCCTGGCAAGACAGCCGTGCAAGTTCCCCCTTGGCTTAATGCTTGGCAGTTTGGAAATAAGACATTTGTACATCCCCTGTTCCTTCCTTGCAAAGTCTAAAGTGATCCACCATCCGAGATATGAACATCATGTCAGCCTAAATCGGTCACCATGCCTGACAAGGAATGATATAAGACTACACAATCCCATGCCTGGTTTCCTGCTATTTAAGGTGGAGGGAGGAACTTTCAGTTGAGTGCTACAGTGTGGGACCAGATGGAACTAATGTCTTCCACATGAATAATAAGCCTTGATGAAGAACTCATCAGGTCACCTTTGGCAGGACTGGCCCTACCATTAGGCAAAGTTGGGCAGTAGCTTCAATGCTGGAGAAACAACAGGGAAGTGATAGAGGATTAAGCTGTAGGTGTTGGGTCACCTGACCTAATTCACCTTGCTGTTCTCAGGTGTGGTGGAAGATGCTGACCTATCACCACTGTAGCGCAGCCAAGACTCATGGATCAAAGCCCCAGGACTATTTGAATAGTGTTCCCCCTTGGATTCCCCTGTTCACTTTTAAGTTTATCTGCAATCCTCACAGTATGGGGAAATGGATTTTGCCAGCAACAATGTATTTTTATAACCTATCCATGTTCTAATCCCACAGATTTAGATATGGCTTAAGTCTTCAGTTGGCAAGATCCATTACAAAAGACTTATTCCCTGTAGATATGAAAATTGCTAGAATTTGTTTTTGATCAACATAGCTGCCTGCACTTTTGGGCTGTTCACAGGGATACTTCTAAAAAGGCTGCCCTGGTGAATGTCTACAAACATTTATAACTACTACCTATCTCCAGTGTTGCCATAAAGCTCTGTTATTAATTTGGTCAACTGATATATGTCAAGTGTGTGTATATGTTTATTTTATCCTTTGTTGTAGGAAACAAGATGCTTAGCACTGACCCTAAATCTTGAGACAGAGAGATTCTGCCCAAATGGAGACATCTATCCTTTGTGAAACCCTGGTATTGCTTTTGTAAAAAAATATTTGAAAATTCCAAAACAGAAACTGGTACTTGCTGAATGCTTGCTTTGTGCATCCCCAGAGTTTGTTAACCATGTCACACATCTCTCTAGCTCCCCTGCTAAGAGTCATTGCCTATGTTACACAAGAAAAGATGGAACACTTTGGTAATGCTAGGGCATACAGATGGTCAAGGTTTTTGACAGAAAGATGATTTTACCTTTTTTGGGGAAAACAAACAGCTGAATTTGACAAGCAGCAATTTAAGACGTGGTAAGTTTTCTTCTTCTCCCCTAGATGTTCATTTTGAAATGAAAAGAAGATTCCCCCAGGCTTCACTTTACAGCAAAGCGTGCATCCCTGGGGCTGCCTCTGCCCACTGCAACCCATCTGGAAGGCTCCCAAAATGTGATTTCACCTTCCAGACAGTTTGCAAGGCACCCCTGCACTGTTAAACATTTTTTAAAAATCTTGTTTTCCAAACCAGACACATCTGCTTTTTTGGGGAAGGCAGCTTGTATGACCTCTGGAAGACAGAAAATTGCCCCTAGATTTGCTGCAGTCATCCATGCCCACTTCTAGGCATGGGAACCAATAGGAGATTTTTCCTTAGCAAAACTCAATTTTGGTGGAGAGAAATTCCTCAGGACCATAGCGGGGGGGTGAGGAGGGGTAGCTCTCCACCTTCATCCCCCCTCCTATGATTATTATTCT
The DNA here is from genome assembly GCA_948474755.1 of Ctenosaura bakeri. NCBI lineage: Eukaryota > Metazoa > Chordata > Lepidosauria > Squamata > Iguanidae > Ctenosaura > Ctenosaura bakeri. Next base: position 43,086 of record CAOLHI010005973.1, on the reverse strand, counting down.
CCTTATGCTCTTATTTATATCTTTTGTAAAAGCCAAACAAACCTAGATGTGAAATGAAAGATGCACTTAAGGTCACATGTAATTTGGCCCTCGGATGCCTGTGCTGTGCTGTCAGATTCTGTGGTTTGAATCCCCAGTGGCCTCACAACAAAAGGCCAGCTTCCAGTAGCAGACAAGCAGAGTGTACCCCACATCATAAGAGGCAATTCAGCTAGTCTAGGATAATGCAGGGAGCGTTTGGACCAAATGACAGGGTGAAATGGGGTGTGTGCGTTAGATATACCATACTGGAGCACAGAAAAAGAAGATGTCAGAAAGCGAACCCACTAGAAGCAACACAGATGATCAGTATCATCCCTGATAATACTATGATGCATGCCTGCAATACAGACACTGCCTGAATTGAGCAGAGAATACCTCCACATGCTAAAAATCCTTGATGTTTCTGGTCTCGTATTACAGTAAGCCAACCTCTCTCAAGTTCTGCCACCCACCAGACAGTCTGGAATTCTACTCCCATTATCCCAAATCAGTTCCCACACAGGCTGGGGCACAGGGCTGCTGGTAGCGCAGATATTTTAAAGGTAAGAAGTTGGGGAAGAGTGTGGTAGGCTACACTAGATATCAGGCAGTTGGTAATAGGAGTGTTCATATTTGGCTTTTTCTTTAAGGTGGTATGCAATATATGTATAACGTGCACAGAAGGGAGGTAAGTTTTCCTCCTTTATACATTGTTGAAAGAAGAAGAGGATGTGTATCATCAAAAAAAAAAAAAGGGCACAGATCTGCATAAGATTTGCTTGTGTTATATCTATCTATCTATCTATCTATCTATCTATCTATCTATCTATCTATCTATCTATCCCTGATGGTGTAGTGGTTAAATTCTGGTACTGCAGCCACAAGGTTGTGATTTCAATCCTGCTGGGCTCCAGGTTGACTCAGCTTTCCATCCTTCCACAGGTCGGTAAAATGAGTACCCAGCTTGTTGGGGGCAATTATCTAAAAACATTGTAAACTGCTTAGAGAGCACTTAGCTGATGAGAGGTATAGAAATACACATGCTATTGCTACATGTATAGATTCAAATGTAGAAATAATTACAGTTACTTATATTGAAATACAGTGCATCTCATCATAGTGGGAAGACTGTGGCCAGGTGATCTTTGACTTTGTGCAGACTGCCATCAGGTAGTGACAGCCCTTTAAACAGAAGATGGTCAGCTGCAAAGAAGGACACCTTGTCCCAAATGTAATTGTCAGTCTCTATTAAATAATTGGAACTTATATAAATATTAACTTACTAAGTTCCTATTGATTTAATGGGTCTACCTTAGTTGGCACTAAAAATTGGACTTAGACCATAGCTATCCTACCCTTTTGTCAAAGTAAAAGATGCAATACCTTTTAAAATGATTCTGAAAATACAGGCCAGCAGAGTATGAAAATTGTGCCTTGTTAGTAGTGGTGATGTAGCCTCTATCGCTAGATTATTTGTTGTTGTTATGTGCCTTCAAGTCATTTCTGACTAATGGCAACCCTAAAGCGAAGCTATCACAGGGTTTTCTGGGGGCTGAGAGTGTGTGAAGCGCCCAAGGTCACCCAGTGTTTTTTTAGTGGCTCAGACCACTACTCCACACTGGCTCTCTCCCTAGATAATTACAGAAAAATATACAGAGTATGTATTCATCATAGGGGACACTGATAAAATTCTTGGAAAAAGTTTCTGATTTTAGCAGATCCTTCTGGTATACTAAGAAAAAAACTGGGGTTGGGGATATGGGCAGGTACAGTATAATGGGATTGGTTTGCTCAGCAACAGAAGAACACTTATTGAATATTCTATGGAAAACTGGCTTTAAAGGAGGCATATCAGTGATGAAAGCCTTTGAAAAAAATCTCTCCCCCTCCCTTAGACACTGTTACTTCTTTTCCTTACTTCTGTGTGGTCCAGGCAAGGATAGCAACTGTGCTACCTAGTGCTACTTGATATCTATAAGTTTCCATTTTTGTCATGGCATGACATCTGAATGAGGATAGGAAATATTGCCGTCACTCCAGTATGAATTTGGGCATCATCATGAGGTAAAATCCGAATGGCCAAATGACTGAGAAAGGGGGCAGAACAAATGGTGCTTTGCAGTGGTTGGGAATGCAATTGTTTCCAGATGTTATTTGGACAAACACTTCTGCTTTTAGCACAGTTGCTAAAAAACACGCCCCCAAACACTGAAAAGTCATGTATGTCTGTGTCTTCATAACAGGCGAACATGGTGTTCTTTTTAGCTGAGCCCTAGTGGACCCATATCCTAGGGAACAACAGAAGGAAAACAAGAGCATCACTCTATTTTTGAAAATACACTACTTTGGGCATAAATAAGTCCTAATAATATGTGAAACGTGTATGGGTCCAGGATATCTGAAGGACTGTATCTCCCTATATGGGACTGCCTGTTTAGCTTGTTTAACTGCTCTTTAAAAGAATTTATATAATTCATGTCTTTAATCTGTTCTGTTCTGGGAAAAGGACAGGATATAAATGAATAAGACAACAACAACAATTTGGGAGAAACTGAAGGGTCTGTGTCATATTTCCCCTTCCCCTGATCAACACAACACAACACAACACAAGTGGTCCCTGACAGCATACTTAGGACTGCATTTCAAACCTGAGTCAGGTGGGACTGAAGTATTAGTGACACAACATGTGTCTATTGTGAAGGCTCTTCAATTCAAGGTTTTCTCTTTTGCTCTCATCGTCCTGTCAAGTTCATTTTTGGAGTGGGAGGAAACAACAGAGGAGGACTCTGATCATTTGCCTCCATGGCAAAGGTTGAATTTTCCTAAGGAACAAAACAAACCATAGCAAACAAAATATGCCAAAATAGATAAAAAAGCTTTCCTTCTTTCTTTCCATGACGTGCATGCTTTGGTGCTGAGAGGCAACACTATTTCAGGCATGATGTATTATTTATATCTGATCATATTGCACTATATTCATTTTACAATTACATATATATATTTACAGATATTATGTATACACACACATACACAGAGCTTGGGAAAGTCACCTTTTTGGACTACAGCTAGCAGAATCCACAATCAGCATGGCCACTGGCTGGAGATTCTGGCTGTTATAGTCTAACTTCTGTAAGCTCTGTATGTGTGTGCGTGTGCGAATATGCACGCACATGAGTGTAAAACAGTTTGCTGACTTCCAAAATGCTGAGAAACTGCAATTATAGCTTAACCATTGATGGGTAAACACTTTCTCCTTTGTTTAACATGCATGCATAAGCATTCAGCCATAGCTTGCCTTCCATACATAATGTTTATACATCAAGCATTTTCCATATTTTCTTATCACCATGCTCTTTATTTCCTGTGGTCTTCACTGTGAATCTAATAGCTGTATAGGGGAAGAGAGGGGAGAGGAGGGAGGATGAACAATCTATGTGATATAAAGACTCAGAAAAATCTCAGAAACATTGGAAGGAGACAGAAAAAAAAATATCTGGTAAGAAAAATAGCAAGTTTGGGGAAAACAGGGAGGTATTCCATCAGAAGTGACTGGTCACTTCCATGTCAGTCGTCTAGTGAATCTGCTCTGAGTTTTAGTCTGAAGTACAAAGCAATGATCCAGGATGCTGACTCCTACTGGCAGAATAGGTTTCACTCTTTGGAAAGGTTAGTTAAAATTCAGACTAAACCCCAAAGCAGATTGACCATCCCAGTGACACAGTGGCTATTAGCTCCCTCTGAGGCTGTTTCCACACTACACTGTTATAGTGTTATTATTCCACTTTCAACGTCCTATGGAACCCTGGGGTTTGCAGTTTAGGGAGGAGCATTTGGAATTCTCAGTCAGAGAGCTCTTTGGCCTCAGTGAACTACAAACCCAAGAATTCCACAAGATGTTGAAAGTGGAATAATAGCACTATAGCAGTGTAGTGCAAAATGGCCTGATTTTCTTAAAGGGCAATTTAGGAAAAAGTAACTAAGCATTTAGGCAAGAAACCAGCAAGAATCACCATCACCCAGTCAGCCTCTCAAGACTGCCAAGGAGATTCAAGAAAAACATCCAGGGACGGGGGTAGGGGGGTAGGGGGTCCCCATCCTTCAGTATATGCTGCCCTGGCCAACTACTGCACTCTCTTTAATGGCAAAGCCAGGCCAAGCCTGCTGCATCATGTCTTGGCTTTGATGCTGTTGAAAGCACTGACTTTGCCAATAATATCACAGAGATGCAAACTAATAATTTGTTGCTGATGGTATTCCTTTGCTTTTGTTAGCTACAGAGGAGCCATCTTGGCTGGATTCAGAAATCATCCATTACTTCCTCCCCATGTGGTTTTCTAAAAGCCATATTGCAAGAGCTGTAGAGATTTCCAATTACTATTAACTGGTTAAGTTCTTTCCTGGGTTTAATTGATTGTTCCCATTTGCTTTTAAGTACTATTAAAAAATAAATGAGCCATTTGTTCAGTGGCTAGCCTTGCAGGAACAAAATATAGTCCCATCTCTGCTGAAATTTACAGCTGTAGTAATAACACTTCATTACCTACAGCAGATCCTCTGTCTATCTCTCTGACTGTGAGGTCATTATGACATGAAAGGCCTCTTTTGACCCCGGACATGCAGTGTAATCCCTTACATGTCTGTTTGAGTTCAGTGGGACTCGCTGTCAAGTAAGTGAGTACAGTGTAAGACTGAGACTCAGGGAAAAGCTATCTTCTGCGCAGACATGTAAACAGAGCTTGGAACGATTATCTTTTTGTAATCTCTCAGAATCCTTCATGTTGGCTGGAAGATTCTGAGAGCTGTAGTCCAAAACTCTCCCAAGCTCTAGAGTCCTTTTCCAAGAAATACCTCTGGCTTCAGGAGTCTGGAAGAGCCCTGTCCTAATTAGCTGGAAAAGACAGGATCACAGCTCTCTAAGCCAGCCCTGTTTTGATTGCATACCCTCCAACATTTCACAGATGAAAGCCAGGATAGGTGTGACCAAGCAATATCAGATTGTGGTCAAGATGGCAACAGCTATTAAGGGGGAATAGCAGACAAGCTTTTTTTTTATTATTTGTATCCCGCCTCTCCATATGGATCGAGGCGGCGAACAACTTACAAATAGCATGTATTTCGAAACATTTCTATACATGCCCCCAACAAGCTGGGTACTCATTTTACCGACCTGCGAAAGGTTGGAAGGCTGAGTCAACCTTGGAGTCGGGCAGGATTGAACTCACAACCTTGTGGCTTGCAGTACTGGCATTTAACCACTGCGCCACCAGGGCTCCTGGTGAGGCTTTAGCAGTTTGCTTGAGCCTACTGGGAAGAGCAAAATCTCTCCATCTCCTCTTTTTGCCTCCCTCCTTAAGTGAGTGCAAAGTACTTTTGCATTTTGAATTAAGTTTACAGCAACTGAAGAAAACAAAAGGGGAAAAGAGGGGGAGGAGAGAGAAACTGGGACATTTTAAAAATTCCTGTAAAAGGCTTAATTTGGCTAACAATAGCTGGTCACGGCAATTGTGTTTCAGCCCACTGGCAGGGATATTATTGCTCAGAAACATGAGCTGCTAATCTGGTGATATAATCAACCAAAGTGAATAAAACTTGCTTTCAGAAGATCCAGAAGAAATGGCAAGGGTACCCCATGACTGGGGTTACTTGTATCAGATTGCTGATTGCTAAAGTGCTTTTTCCTGTACAATACATGATACCACAAGAACTATTTTGGTTATTGCTCGCGTTGATATCTTGCCTCTCCTGCAATGTACACATTCCTCCCCACTTTATCCTTTCAGGTCTGTGAAGTGGAGAAGGTGTGATGAAGCCAAGGCTGCCCAGTGAGTTTCATGGGTCTGTGAGGCTTAGAAATGGATCTTCTGTTCCATTTGAAAGCTCTAACCACTGCACCATGTTGACTTTCTTTTTATAACTTTTAAAAAGAAATGCCTAGTATTTTTCAATTACCTTGTCACCCTTTGCAAGTCTAGCCTAGAACACTGGAACACTGCTGCTTCTTAGTGAACAATTGAGTAGAAATTGACCTTGACGCTTTTCCTTATGTCTCTTCATGAGTAAACAGAATTAGGTAATTCATTATGAAATGGAAGCTAAACATTCAAGGCAAAAGCATGGAATACTCCTAAGGGAGCCATGTCCCCATAGACTGTACCCTCTCCACATGGGTCCAGATCTGTGAGAGAATTCAGACAGAGAGTTTATTTTAGTCTTCTTTTACCACTCTGTGTAAATCTTTATGAGTTTCTGGCTTTGGCACACTAAACATAAACATTTTGCAGATCTATTAATAGTATTACATTTGGATTCTACCTTTCTTTCTAGGAATCAAGGCTGGCACACATGGGCCAGAATTTGGGTGGCTGGACTTCCTTCAAGACTGTGCGGTGGTTGTATGGAAAGGCAGGCAAAATCTGCTGGCTCCAGGTAATCTATTTTTCCTGTGCTTTACAGTCAGCCCTCCACATTTGCAGGATTCACTTTTGTGGATTTAATTATTCACTGGTTATTTGCTGTCACCTCTACTGCCTTCCTATGCCATTTTTAATAGGGACTGTGAGCCTCGTGAGACTGAGAAACTGCGGATGAGGTTTGTAAATCTCTATGTAAAATGGTGTGGGGCAGTAATGGAAGTGGCAGTAAGACTCACCAGCCACCCACTTTTTCCTTGTGAAAGAACCCTGGCGTCTTAAAGGAATCCAGAGTGGGTTGAATATGGTGATCATACTTTTTGTGTGTGTGTTAAATATGGTTTGGAATGGCCTAGAGTTATTCATCGTTTTTCCACTTTCATGGGTGCCCCTAACCCTAGTGAATACAGAGGGATGACTGTACTTCCTTCACAGTGGCAGCACCCATGGCATGCCACTGCCTTTGCTGGTGTAGTGATACCAGCACAGCATACTGATAGTATTCTGACCATGAATATTCTCTGTTAGTCCCACCTCTGTGAAATAGGCTACTCAGTAAACTTGATGCCCGAGTGGCAGCTTGAACTAAGCTATACTCTGTCCCAGGGTACTTTCACACAGCGCAGTTATAACACTATGATCCCACTTTAACTCCCACGGAATCCTGTGGTTTGTAGTTTGGTGAGTTACTAGAACTCTCTAGCAGAGAACTCCATAGGAAGCAGCCATGGCAGTTAAGGTGGAATCATAGCGCTATTAATTGTGTAGTGTGAAAGGGTGTTCGTAGTTTGGGGAGGACCTAGAGCTTTCTGGCAAAAAAACTCTAAATTTCTGATGAAACTACAAATTCCAGGATTTCATATTAGTATGGTTAGTATGGAATTATAGCACCATAACTGTATAATATAAATAGACTCCAAATCCAGCCCTCTGTCCCCAATACTAGGGCAAGCAGACATCAGGCTTAATAGTTCTATTTTGCTATTTTACTAGAGCGTCCGTGTTCACTGATTAGAGGTAGATGCAAAACAGTGGTTCAGAAGGCTTGTGTTCCATACATTAGAATTAAGAACCACAGTGCACATGATCAGTCCAAGAATTTGCTTTCAGTACCAGAACTGAGCTCCCAGCCCTTTCACACACAAAGATCCACAGTCTTCAAGCTTTCTTCAGTGGAGCAGTCTAATTAAAGAGTGACCACTTTTGTTCAAAGTCTGGGAGTCTGAAACTCTCATTGGTCTACAATAATGCAGACTGGAATCTACCCGTAGATCTTTCAGCTCACTCCTACATTATACCAGCAGTGGGGAACCCTTTTTAAAAAACAGTCTGTCAGCAGTTACATGCTCATAGCATACACATCCAGGACAGGACATGGTCAACCTTCCTCTCTTTCTGCTATTGTGGCCACTCTCTTTTTATGGCAAACATTTCACTCTCTGATGCTCTTTCTCCACTTCCCAGGAGACTGCCTAGGAGAGGGGCGGATTATTGTTGCCAGAGATCTGAACTAATCATCTGTAGAAAGCCTTTGAAATTAGACTGAAGGCTGCAAGTTGCTCTTTGCTCCACTATACAACTTGAGTTCTTTTCAGGGAATGCTGAATCTACTACTCATGTTGTTTCAATGTCTAGCAAGGCTGTGTCTGGGATTCACCTAACTCCCAGTTAAACCGGGTTGATTCAGTCAGATTGTTACCCTGAGTTTTGGGGGGGTCCTGAGAGGGGCGCCCAGATTGCCAAATAAAATACCAAATTGGGGGAAATTAGCTTGAACACTGTTTGGCTAACGAGAGGCAGGATAATTTTACAAGGATCTTTAAACCCAATGTATACAGCGGCGGGTCAGAGAGCAGCTAGATAAGGTTTTCCAAATAACAGACAATTCTTTATTAAAGACAAAAACACGAAGGACAAAACATAAACTAACTAGCTGAGAAATAGAAAAGGAGGTTTGTTTGGGAAAGGCAATATGACTTGTCTCGTAGTCCTGGAGAGAAGAGGGGTTCTGGGGAAGAAAGCTCAGCCTGGGGAGCTGAGGGGAGTCCCTCAGACAACCGGCAGCAAGGCGGGATGGCAGTACAAAGTGATCCGAAGACTGTTTGAAAGTGAGGGGTTTTTATAGAGGAGTTTGTGCCTTTTGGCTATGGCAAACCAGGTGAGAACAAAAGGAGTTTTGGCGCTGGACAAAGGATTTGGAAAGGTCAAGTTTAACATGATTGGATTAGTATTTGAAGACAATAGTGTGGCCGGGATGTTGATGGCCCAACATAAAAGAGTAGCTCGGCTGAGAGCCGGGCGGTTATTGTGTAGTTTGCGGCTGAAAGTCCCCTGAAGCTGGGAGCGGAGTTTAGGCTGCTGGCCTCAATAGAGTCTGGAATGTAAAACCATTAGTGGCCCGACTCATGTCCGTGCTTGTCCAGAGGACCTCGCAAATATGTGGAGTGTGGGAACTGCAAGCCAGTCCAGCCAAGGCTGAATTAGATGATATCAAAGTGATATCTGGGGGTCCTCACCCAGGGTGCCATACTGGAAGTAACAAGATCAGGAAGGTGTCTGAGTGAAAAATTTCCAAAGATTCAGAGGGACACAGCAGCAACAGAGAGCTTATTCAGAAAGGGGAAAAAGTCCCTGAAAGTATTGAAAGTCTCCTGTTTTTTTGTTTTATTTGTTTTGAATTTTACATGCATATTCATAGTTTTGCATCCAGATTTGTTCTTGAAATATCCTGGGCTTCCTTCCCTCCCCCTTTTGGGTTCTTTCTCTTTCCCCCTCCCACTGATCACATGTCACATCTAGAGTCAGGCAACATTTCCAAAGTTGACTGTCCCCAGTATCCACTGAGCCCTTTTTACTTATTCTTCAGGAGTTATAGCCAAAGTTTTAAAGTGTTTTGCCAACATTACAGTAGTTAAGCATTAGGATCATTTTCTTTATTACTAGCATTCCTCTTTCCCTCAATCTCTGTTGAATCTGGGTTCTGAAAATGAATCACTGTGTTTCTTGGCAGTGTTCATCTTAGCTAGTTTTGACTGTCATGGAGAGGTACATTTCATTTTGGGAAATAGCAGGTTAATTTAAACTGACCTGGGGAGTGGGAATGAAAAGTCCTTGATGATGTTGGGAGTTCTCTGGGAATACTTTGGAACAGGGAAAACATCATGTAGAGCTCCAGAATAAAATTGGAACAAAACCTTTCAGAGATTTTTTTCTTGTCTGGAGAGACTCAGAGATAGCGTGCCTTCGGAAATGGATACATTTATCCCTAAACTCTCCATATAAGGAGAACATCAGAATGGAGAGGGAGAAAAGGAATGGATGGACTTTTGTTACTAGCAGCTCTAGGTTCTAATCTAAGAACATTTTAACCAGGTCTCTCCTGTTGGGGCTGCTTCTATTCTGCAGTCAAATAATTGCCCACCAAACAAAAGCAAAAGCAAAGCAAACCTTATTGAAGTCACTCTGCACCTATTCTTGTGAAATGTGGTAGGCTCAATCTACTCACAAGAGACAATTATTACTGCAAATTCCATCCAGTTTGGCCACAAAACAAAGTTGTTATTGACAGGCACCTTCTTGAAAAAAAATGAGAAATTTGTGTGTAGCATAAATAACCTGCACCTATTTTTCTAAAATTTGGTAGGCACTATTCTATCCTAAGGGGGCTATTATGCCTATAAATTTCATCCAGTACTGACCAATATTATAGCCATTTGTTGATTTCCAACAATCATCAATGAGAAAGCTTGGATTTCTCAGATGAGTTGAATTACATGGCATCCGAATCAGTTAAGCTATTTTCTGAATCACTGAAATGGGATCCAAATGGAATAGCGGGATTGTAGCCCTATGCTACAAAGTAAAATAGTACCTGGAAAGGTAATAGGAGAGACACTGATGACCTCTTCAGGACTTAAGAAGCAAATAAAGCACAGAATTTACAAGGCCATTATCCCACGCTATTTCCACACTACACTCTTAATGCTATTAAAAAAGTGCTATTATTCCACTTTCAACATCCTATGGAATCCTGGGATTTGCAAACTGCAAACCCCGGCACTATAAGAGTGTAGTGCAGAAATGTACTCAGTGTATCCAATTATCCAAGTGTACCCAATCCCAGTATGCACAATTATCCCAGTGTACACGATTGTTGCCTGTGAAATAATACAGAAGTAGTAAATTGTTGCAACTAAACTCTGTAGAGAGAGTTAAGTCAACAGGACCCATACAGATAACTAAACTATACTCAGGATTAGTTTTCTCTTTACTAACCTGCCTTTTAATAAAAAGAATTTCACCTAGCATTATAGTACTAGCATTATAGGCCTGGTGTTGTGCATAAGAATGAAGCGGTAGAACAGACTGAACTGCTTTACAATGGAGCTTGTTCCTGCTGTGTGCCTTCAAATAATTTCTGACTTATGGCAACCCGAAGGCAAACCTACCATGAGGTTTTCTTTGCAGAATTTGTTCCAGCCCTTTCTCTTTTTCTGAGTGTGTGACTTGCCCAAGGTCACCTAGTGGGTTTCCAGGATGCTGAGCAGGGATTCAAACTCTGTTGTCTCCCAGTGTCCTAGTTGAACACTCAAACCACCATACCACACCACACCGGCTCTCACAGTGAAGACACATGATGGTATTTTTTTAAATATTCTGCCACACGATGTCGAGTTGAAGGTTTTCACAGCCAGAATCCATTGGTTCTTGTGGGTTTTTCGGGCTTTGAGACCATGCTCTGGTTGTATTTTCTCCTGACATTTCGCCTGCATCTGTGGCTGGCATCTTCAGAGGAAATGATTTCCTCTGAAGATGCCAGCCACAGATGCAGGCAAAATGTCAGGAGAAAATACAACCAGAACACGGTCTCAAAGCCCGAAAAACCCACAAGAACCAATTCTGCCACACATTCACAACTGTCTGTAGGGTGAAAATAAAACTGGTCCAGCAAGCCAATGGCTAAGGCTTCTTGATGCACTTAATTTCTATTTGCAAGGTACCATTGTTGTTTAACACAGAAGTGGAGCATCTCACTTTGCAGACTTAAGGTAGAATAATCCATCCTGTTCTTTCAGCATTCTGTAGCTCTTTATGATGTTTATGACGACAGACCTTTATATTAGAAATTACGGTTAAAGTGGTGTGGACACCAGTAGCTGGGCTATGGGCCAATTTTCTGCTCTGGGGAAACTTTGGGACCAATGTGGGCTTCCAAAAATGCCAGAACCTACACACACACACACACACACAGAGAGAGAGAGAGAGAGAGAGAGACAGAGAGAGACAGAGACAGAGAGAGAGAGAGAGACAGAGATGAAAGTCACTAATCTACCTCTGGTAATTTTTAATGACCAAAAAAAAAAAAAAAAAAGTAGGGGCCCCTGCAACCTATTTAATGGGTAAGCTGTCTCTCCTGGAAGCTTCCATAAGTGGCAATTCACCCTTCAGAGGGGGCAGAAAAAGATTAGCCTAAAGAGTTAGCCTAAAGAGACTGAAACTCATCCTTAGCTAGTATAGCTTGTGGCAGCAGCTTGTGGAAGCTGTAGTTCAATAGCATCAGGAGGGTCACAGGTTGACCATCCCTGGTGTACCTTGTCCATTTCTTTTTCCTACTGCATAATAAACCAATCAGCTCAAAATGTGAATCTGGGAGACAGAACTCCGTTAGAGGAAGCTAGTTCCATGACACAACATTCTGCCTTTGGTCTTCAATTCATGCTACACTGAGTATATCCCCAGAAATATCTATCAGTCCTTTGACATTTGTGACTGGTGGCTGGAATTTTTCTTTGCATTGCAAAGATGTTGCTGTGGTATTCCACAGTGCACTGTTGCAAAAAGACTGTGCAATTTTTTATGGTTGACCCAAATGATAAATGCCACTGCCTATACCATATGTAACTATTTTGATCACAGTTTAGCAAGATTATATATGCTCAAAAGCTTTTCACATAAGAGGACGCGTTGCAGCTTGCTATATCCTTTTGCCCTGAGGTCCAGTGAAACCTAAAGACTTGATAAGTAACTGGTACACCAAGACATTCTTTCCCAATGAGTTATGGGACCATTTATTTCAAAAGTTATTTGTCCTCATACATTGATTATATATGATCATCTTATTTTACTGTATTAATCTTCAGCATGCTCTGTAGTCTGAAGGAACATGGCATCAAACAAACTGATCTCAGTGACCGAGAGCTGGCAGTTCATTATGAAGTTTTGCCATGACCAGAACCTCCCAGAATACTGACAGTTTGACAAGATTGCCTGCAGCAGATGAGATATTTTGTGAGATGTCTGGAAAAATATCAGTGGTGCTCTGGATTTGATACTCCCTGTTGCCTATGAATTTAATAAATTCCTCAGCCAAGCGGAATGGTCTTTAATACTTAGAATCTGTTCACAGCAATGCACAAACAACCTATGCAACTATATTCGATGGTTTGCCTAGCTTGGAAAAATGTATTATGATAAACATTTTGAGCATTCATAGTTACAAAACCACATGAAAGAATAAGTTTTGAAAAAAGCCAAAAGCCCATTTCAAGCTCTAAGTTAGGCTTCTGGCTGTACGAGACACAACTGAGTAGCTTATTATCCCACTCTGTTACACAGGTACTTGACAAGGCTTTCCTGCATATCACATTATCATTTATATGAATGCTCAGGTTCCATATCAAAGGGCACACAATAAAACTTGAAAAGTTCATGGGCATTTGTTCCACTTCAGAACAATGATTCAAAAATCAGTAACAGAGGCACAAAATGTACCTGGCACATTGTTACGTTATAAATCTACAGACAGGTAGGTATTTTGTATGTTGAGAAAGTTATAAAGCAAGCATCTATAATTACCTATAAAGTAAATAAATACATGCCCTTGAGTACCAATACACCCATTTCATCAAGAGTTAGGGACTCCCTGTCCCATACACATTCAGCTTATAGCTCTTTCAAAAGCTTTCACATTAGTATGTGAAACTCATTTGGTGCCGGTGGGGAGGGAGGAGGGAGAATGTCATTGTGAAGGCACATATTTATAACATTTTTGCATCTCCTCTTTGTTTTGTGATCTTGTAAAAAAAAAAAAGGCGGAGAAAAGAAGGAAAAACCTGTTTATCTGAAGAAATGTATTATTCTTGATAAACCCAAGCAACTTATTATGCATAATTTCTGGTGCCCACTGGGTACTTGCTGACTTTGTTTGTCACGATTTTTAGGTAGAGTGGCAAAGATCTGAAAGCACTAATGTTCCTGAAATAATTGCCTGAGTAGAACACCTGCTGTGGATTTAATGGCCACTTCAGCTACACCTACTGTACAGCTGGGCTTAGAGCTCAGTGCCTAAAAGCTACTTATGTATGTGCAAAAAATAACTAACAGGCTCTGACTGGCAGGTAACAACTGGCACGCAAGCCTTTCTCCTTGCCTCCTCCCTGCTGCAACTCCTTTGAACACCAGGGCATTATGCCAGAGTGGAGTTTGATTTGTTGGCTTTGATTGTGTGCTCTCCGCAGTCATTTTATATTTTTGGATTCTGTTATTGTCAGATGCTCAGGAACAAAAGTGGGATAGGAAATGGGCCATTAAGTGTACAGAAGAGGAGGGCTAAACTGGATTCATACAGTGCCACTGCTGGGCAAATATGAGCAAACCCCTACTCCTAACTCCAGAAAGTCCTGCCTAAGGGGGTTTTAAGGTGATCCCTGCATGGTGGAATGGCCTGAACACCCACTCAATCATGGAAAGCTACTGGGTGATCTTAAGTAAGTCACGCTCTTTCAGTCTAAGAGGAAGGCAAAGGCAAACCTCCTCTGAATAAACTTTGCCAAGAAAACCTTATTGATAGGGTGACCATAAGTGGAAGTCAACACATAACAACAACAAAATATGACCCCAGGCAAACTGTGGTTTAACTTCAGAACCTGTGCACAAGGGTCAAGGTTTAGTTTTGGAATATAGAAAGTAATCATCATGAAGAGAGTATTTCTAAGCATGTCAGGAGTGTCTTCTCCTTAGTGATAAATAAGAATAACTAATGCATACAAAACTGAATCAAACACAAAACTTTCAGGTTAAAAGGCATGACTTCCCAGGAAGAAAAATGTTTGTGAGTTTGGGAAGGGCAGGGGCCAAGGAAACCTGGATGTCATCAGTATCTGGATGGAAAACTATCAGAGACAATTGTATGTGATACTTGGAGATACAAAATGGAATAATAATGAGGCAACTTTAATTTTTTTCCTTACTTCGAACCTAGCCTCAAGCTCAGAGAAATCAAGAGAGTCCTTACAAGTTGAAATGCAGACATGTGAGGTCACATCTAAAGCTGTTCTATGATTTTTAAGGAGTTCTGTCTATTTTTAAAAAATGTTTTTCTTTGTGTATGTCTTTGTGTAGTTCATTGTTTGTGTATATTAGAAATGCAACAATGTTTAGCACTGAAGAATCCAGAATATCTCACAGTGGAAAGAAGTAATAGAGGTGGTTAGGTTGAGTGACCTGAAGTGTCCTCCCTTCTTTGGCTCTACCTGTCCTGACCCCTCTGTGATGTAAACTGATACTCTTAGAGATGTTTCTCTGCCTCTTCTCAAGATCCTCCTCTTCCCAGTCCTTCCCTAGAATGCAGATAGATTAGATAGAACCCAGTAACTTTCTTATCTTAGAATGGAGTTCTTATAATAAAGCCTCTTATTTTGGCCATTGGTGTCTCCGCCCCTTAATCAGTATAGATGCTCCACTGCAGACATGCACTCTCTATCAGTGTAAACAATATTTTTATCCATTGGGCATCACCTCGGGGACCCTGGTGGGGTAAGAGCCAATAGAAAAAAGCTTTCAATAAATAAATAATGACTAAATGATAGAAAAGGAGTTTTGCGTGCCAATGGCATATTGAGGACTGTTGGGAGAAATTTCCTTTTTTTGGTTACGTTTGTGGATGGATGCAGTATTTGTATCTCTCAGACTTCTTTCACATACATTTTGGGGTATTACGGGAACATATATATAGCACACATGTGAAGACAATCAGCTAATAGTAAATGAATGTGTTTATTTGGGGTAATTTCTAAATAGAAGCAGTACAACCGGACAAGCAATATAAGTACATCTATGCCTCAGTTAATGATGTAGATGTGTGCTTGGGTGTTACTTCTTTATCAGAAAATTTGGTACCAGAAGCAGAAATAACATGGAAAGAATAAAGATAAGTTCCTACAGCAGAAATAAGAAGAGCAGTTCAATATCTTTGAACAAACCTTTTATTCAAAACTAACAATATGAATGTGTAAAGAAAAATGTTTTGAACTTTCCAGAGACCAGCTGAAAGCTTCCATTTTAAAAAAACGATTCCCATTTTGGTGGCCATGCTGGGGGATAGCTGGTGAGGCAGGATCATCTGCTCTCCCTTTTTTTCTCTCTCTCTCTTTCTTTGCTGTTCAGGCATAGTCAGTATGGGAATGTGAGGACAGCTGCTGTTTACCTTACTTGTTGTAGGTAGGCACATGCAGCTATAGTAGGATCGTCAAGAGGAAAATTCTGCTCTTTCCTAGCTCAGTATTTTTTGCATTGTTTACTGCAGATATATTTCTCCATCTCAACGTCAAAAGTCTATGGACATTTCTGCACTACACAGTTACAGTGCTATTATTCCATTTTCAACATCCTGTGGAATTCTGGGGTTTCTAGTTTACTAAGGCCAAAGAGCTCTCTGACTGAGAATTCTAAATGCCCCTCCCTAAACTGCTACTAACCCCTGCATTCTATAGCATGTTAAAAGTGGAATAATAGCACTATAACAGTATAATGCGGAAATGCCCTATGTCTCACTGCGATTCCTTCAATATCCTTCCAATGCTAATCCACCAAGACATTTCCAGATAGACAGAGAACAAGGAGGAAAGCGGGGCTGGATGGGTGTGAAAAAACATCATAAAAATTAGCTTCACTAACTGAGGTATGCTTATATTTATTCTGGGCAGAAATATTTTAGGGTACCACAGAAATGGCTGGTGCCCCCCCCCACTAAGATGGTAGAGTTAAAAGTGCTACCTCAGCATGGCCTATGGGAATCTGTGGAAGAGGCTCCCAGTCCTCCTTGGAATTCTTAACATGTTTACCATATTTGCCAGCATATAAGACACACCTGTGTATAAAGCGCACCCCATTTATACACTGGCAAATACTATTTGCTGGCGTATAAGACAATTGGCGCATAAGACACACTCCATTTTCAAGCAGTATTTTTCAGGAAAAAGAGTGAGTCTTATATGTCAGCAAATACTGTATTTTATGCCAGCAAATACTGTATTTTAATGTATATCAAATCAGATGCACATCCAGGAAGTCACCAAGAGATTTAGATCTCTGAGATCACATATATTGAGAGCCCAGCTGCCAGACTCAGGCTTCATCCACTGTTCTGGAAGAGAGCTGTCCAGTGCCAGCAGGCAGCTCAGATGAATGGTACCTGACCTGATCTAATTATGACAATTCTGCAAATTTTACAAGAATTTGGACACCCTAAATGACAATATAAATTTGCATAAATAGCAGCTTCATTTTTACACAGTTTTAATAGTAATGTGCTTGATTGCAGTAGGCTCTGGGCTTTTAAAACTGCAGTATATTCTGCCCTTTACATTCTGGAAACAGCAAGAGACAGCTTGTAATATGCTAATTACTATATTTATCAAACATTTTATCTAGTGTTTTGAAAGCTAGGTTTGAAATTTAATGTGATAACATCGAACGATAGAAATTGGGGCAGTAATTTGTTGCCACTAATACTAATGATAGAATAATTGGTTGGTTTGTAGTTAGTCAATTCGTTTTTTAAATTTTTGTTTCCAGGGTAGACCATGGGATTTACAAAGAATAACATGGAGGTTTTCACAACTGATCCTAGAGCCACTTTTTGTTGTTGACATCTCCAAAATCCTATCTCTCTTTATTTTTTTAAAACTTAGTTTACTCTAATCCGGAATTTCCCCCCCAGATAGACTACAAAGCTCTTAATGTGATTGTTGCATGATGGCAGTGAGATCTCAACATATCTGGAAGTTGTACTAAAGTAGGAGTCTCCGCTTACAATCTGGCCTCTTTCTCACCTTACCTCTGTCCGGCGCGGTCACACGGGGATCACGCAAGCCACCTCTTCTGTGAGGCTTTCGTGTCCCTGATGCTTTGGCTCCACAGGAGCTGCCAGCCAGCTGGCAGGCAACATGAGGGCTCCGCCTCTTCCTTCTGCAGTGCAGTCAGGTATTTTCCCAGGCTGCGCTGGGGGAGGAAGTGTGAGGGCTGTGGCTCCTAAACTCCGCATGCAAGGTAAGTGTGCGTGGGGCCCCGGAGCGATGTGCAATCGCGCACCATTTTCAGCTAAAAGCCAAAAATGTTATAGTGCACGATTGGCACCTGCTGGCCCCGGCAGCGTTGTGTGATTGTAAGGACATCGTCTGAAACGCTCCTCGCAATCATGCAATGCTCCGGAGACCCTTTCACATGACAAATGCCATGTGAAAAGAGCCTCTGTTCAGTTAAGTTTTGTCACTAATTTGCTTTTCTCTTATCATCTTTTTAGTTCCTTATGACCTCATTCATATGTTCATTGCTCATTTACCCTTCAAATGCCTTGCTTGTTGAAGGTTAATAAAGAGTGGTGTTAAAGGATGGCAAGGAATAATGATTGCAGTCTGTTTCAATAGTTAGGAGATTGTAAACTGGGCTTAAAATTTCATAATTTTGGGGGTTCATGTTTTTGGTTGTTAATGGCTGGATGTGACCCCAAAGCCTACTCCTTAAGCCAAGCAGCACCCCAACTGAAAGGTTTCTGAGGTGCCACAGATTGGAGTGTTGGGAAATCATGATTTCAGTATTCTTCAAGTTGTGGGGCCCACTGAGAGAAGCAATTGCAGCAGAATCCTAAGGGGTCTCTTCGTCTATCTGTCTTAACGTTTTCTATGACTGTGAAAGCACTGTAGACATCATTTCCCAGCACATCAATCTGCAATGCCTTGGAAACCCTTCAGATGGGGCACTGCCTGGCTTAAGAGGTAGGATTTTTCGTGGCAGCCTCAACAAAAGTACTACAAATGATGGAGCTCCATTGTTTGCCGATACAAGATTTTGGCCAATGTGTTAATAGTATCCAAAGGGCACTGACTCACTGGATGGCTGAATTTGTAATCTGCTTCCAGTAGTGGGTAGTATAATACTTCGGGAAGTTCATAAACATAGCAAGATGTTTTCAACTATCTGCTGTTCAGCTATCAGGAGATATCAGTTAATTTTCTACTAATTTTTATTATTTCCTTTCCCATATGAATAGAGGAAGCAAAATAATTGACAGATGGGCAGATTACATAGCAAGTTGGCATTACGAGATGATATTCCAGGTGATCTTGGTACACTGAACTGTTTTGAAAGCAACAACATGAAATCCAATATGGAACAACACGTGTAAATTGTATCATGTTTTAGAAAAGAAATGTCAAATAGAAAAAAAAAGCTTAAGCAAGGGCTTAATCCAATGATTATTCTAAACTAGAGTAGACTCATTAAATTAGTGAGACTTACATTAACTTGACAAGTCTCAGTCTCCTAACTATTGAATAAGACAGTAATCATTATTGAATGGCATACTTAGGACTAAGAATTAAGAACTAGCTTTAGTCCAGATGTGGGTTTCCAGATGTTAGACTCGGAGCTGGCATAGCTAATTGTGAGGTGTGCTGGGATATACAATCCAATGATGTACAGAGGGGTGCATGGTTCAGGTATGGGAATCAAGCAGCCATCCAGATGCTATTGCTGATGGTGAGGAATGATGGAGGCTGCAATCGAATAACATCCGACACCTGCTACAGATGTTAGTATAAAATAAAATTCAAATCATATTTTAGATCATCAGAGAAGTGTAGTAGATGTGGGGGATTTTTAGTCAAATTAAGAGAAAAAAGCCGCAAATGCTTTTGCAGAACTAAAACATACTTCATTGCTGTGCTAACCTTGGAATTGGTCACATCTCAAATGTTATGTTCAATTTAGAGCGCACTTAAATTTGGAGAGGGCTCAAAGAGAACAATAAAGATGATGGATTCATAAAGCAAGATCTAAAAAGAAAGATTAAAAAAACTGGTCATGTTCAGTCTTGCAAATTCTAAGAAACGACAAAATATTTCTTGATGTTTCAGTGCTCTTCTAAGATGAGTAACAATTCATCTGAGCAAACAGAGAAAGACTCAGAAAACATAAGTGTCTAATCATTATGAATTTGTGCAAGAAGACATTGTATCAAAGAAGGCTGTACGGCATGGATATGTGAAGTACATTTTCGTAAAACATAAGAAAATGGCCTAATTTTTTTTGGGGGGAACAATCCTCCAAGAAAAAAAATTAGCCTTGACAATAACTTGAAGACATTTGTGGCCTAGCCAGTTCTGGGGAATAAGTCCCTCTGGAGTAGCAGCAGTGAGGACCTTCCAAAGTGTGTGTGTGGGGGTACAGGGATCGGTTCTGTTTGGTGCTCTTTGTACCCCACTAGTTCTGAGACAACTGCCTTAATGTACTTAGTGTATGAGACAGATTGAGCTGATTACCTTCAGTAAGATGGTGGAGAGGCTTTAGAAGAAAACTCCCATCCATTCCTAAATGTTGGAGGACAGAGCTGAATATGGCACACAACCTGTCCAGGGCCCTAAAACTCGCCTATTGCCAGTGAGTAAATTCAGCTATAGAAGAAGGCACAGCATCTTGATGTTTGTCTCAGGCAACAAAATGTCTACGGTTGGCCTTGAACAGCAGAAAATGTGATTCCTTTGTATTTATTGTATTTAAAACTGAGAATAAATTAAACCAACTTGTCTAAATGTATTCATTACTCATGGGAAGAAATAGGGAGTATTTTGAAAGGGCCTGAGGGTGCACTGTAAATCTATGGATATGCCAACAACTCTGAAGACTCTTTTTGGTTTTTATAGTTTTTTATTCTCATTGTCCTGATCCCTCATGTCAAATTTTTTGGTTCTGCTTTCTCTTGCTTGACACAACCAACCTAATCCATCACTGCTATTATCTCTGCAGCTCTACAGCTTCTATGGTGGAGACAGAAATTTTAAACAAAGTATTTCTTATTGATGACCATATTATTGTACCACTGTGCTAGTTGCTGCAGCCAGGACAGCAGATAAGAAACATTGCTGAGTGCAGCATTTTGTGTGTGTTGTGGCAGACAATAAGGCCAATTTTAATACAGAGAAAAGAAAATGAAGTTCTGCAAGCAGCCTTGTAATAAAGGTGGGTTTCTTTGAAGGTATCCATGGCCTCCAAAGATTAGGCTTCAAATAATTAGGAAAATTGGTACATGAAGACTCCTGTGTAGTTGAGCCCCTTAGGAATTATCAATCAGAAGTGCACAAAATGATCTTTATTCTGCTCTTGTTTTCATGATACTCAGATTATTACCATCTTCAGCAGGATGATGATGATGACAACAGTGGGAGGAGAGGAAGGCAATGATGAATGCTTTAATGTAATCTATTGGGTTTTCATTGGTGTGTAAAAACATGTGCATTTTCTCAACATGAATAATGACCTACCTACCCATGATGAGTCTCTACTCTCTGCTTAAAAATAGTTCCAGGGGCCCTGAAGGTATCTTCATATTTTACGGGTTGCTGCTCTGCATAGGTTATGATCTAGTCCATAGGTTGGTAAAGGGTTCCATCCAGAATCCAAAACAGGGATATGTGGACTGAACTTGCTCAGAGGCCCTGGAATGCGACTGACTGTTGGGAAGGATGGGGGCACTCTTTCTGCAACATTTTGTTGTAGATTCCTCTTCTAGATGGATGTCATTGCGTGTTTTGCTTGGAGTGACAGGGGAGATTTCATTGGGAAAGCTCCAGATTCAGTGCAAGCTTCAAAGGCTTTAGGTTGCCAGGATTATCCTGAGCTCCAACATTTCAGGGCAACAACTTGAGTCCAAGGGACAATTCCTTCTGATGTTACAAGGGGCTCCCTTTAGTGACATCATAGAGCATACAGTAAGCATCAGTTACAGGGACAATTCCAGTATGGAACACCAAGTCTAATAAATGAGAAAAACAGATACAAACACAGTTTTCAAGACAGAGCTCTTGCACTGAGATTCCTTTCCCTCACTTTAAGGACTTTGAGAAGATTTGAGCCCTTGAGAACTAGGCCATTTCCGCACTTGACTGTTATAGTGCTATTATTCCACTTTCAACATGCTATGGAATCCTGGGGTTTGCAGTTTAGGGAGGGGCCTTTGAGGTGGAATAATAGCATTATAACAGTCTAGTGCAGAAATGGAACCCTACCTGCATTTGTACATATTCAAGACTAAACTGCCTGAAAGTAGTGTATTTTAAGAGGACTTTTTCTAGTTCCAATTGTATACCTCATAAAGTCAGGCCTGTATGTGTTCCTGAAGAATAATCACAAGCAATTTAAAATATTTTGGAAGGGAGGCTCACCTGTTGCACCCACAGCAGTCTCTTCCTCTGTCCTATAATTGCTGAGGTGACAAAGGTCATTCTTTTCTAGTTAACCCTTTCTACTAAAAGCCTCAGTCTAATTTTAATCTTAAAATCAACATTTTGAAAATTGGGCAAACTGCCGAGCAGATGTGCTACACTCCTACTAGCACATAACAACTCAGATTCTCAGGCTCAGAAAAATGGGAGTTAATGAGGCCATACATTTCTTTTCCGGGCAGTGAGGCACAGGGGGAAAAGTCTCTGTTGAGCAGCCAGTTAGCTCATAAAATTGCTAATTTAGTTATACTAGGGATTGTCAAGGTCTGCTTCCTCTGGCATAGACCAAGACAGAATCCCAGGCAAAGATAACCAGATTGAACTCTTATCTGTTCCTTATAATGCATTTTACTGAGGCATGTTAACAATTAACCAGTGATTGAGACCTGGGCTAAATTTGCTGAATCCAGAACTTTTTCAGCCCCAAGGGATTTTTATTGGAGACATAGTATCTGCATGATGTAGGTAACTGGATGAAATTGCTAATCAGGGGACATCAGTAGCCGTAGTTTAAAAGCCATGCAGATCATCCAGATATCTTTATCTCTTTTAGGATGCATCCAGATTAACGGGTTTTAGATGAACAACTACTCAATTGTTTGGGTTAGAAGATGCAATTCACATGACATTTCACAAGCTGTCATTTGTCGGCAATGGACTACCTTTTTTTAAAATTAGAAAGATGCAAACTTTCATATACAGACACAATACACAGATACAATTGCACACATACAGCTTTATGTTAGGAATGGTATATGTGTCTACATTAAAATATATGAGTACTAATTTTTTTCTTTTCTTCTACTGCCCTGAGCTCTGTTTCCAAAAGGAGACTGCTTTTCCTTATTCTAATGCTTTGTTGGTCTACATGGTTTATGATTTATATCCAGATCACCAGTGGAATTTGGGAAGCAGTTCATCATGTATTTTCAAAGTGGAACACTTGTTTGGTTGCTTTCCCAAGAGGTCATTTGGGAGCATCTAAAAGTTTAAGTGTAGCAGTGAAGGCACAAGATGAAAGGAAACACATTGAAATTGTTCTCCTTCCAAATCATCCTACTTGGAATATCATCAGATTTGATAATACTGAAAAAGCAACCAAGTGATTCAGAGGCAGTCCTTGTTCAGCATTAGTCAAATCCATTCTCATTCCGCCAGAATGCCTGTCTGTTTTTAATGCCACCAAATTGCCTGCACGATATTAGATGATTTGTTAAGCCAAATGAGCCACTGATAGCAAAGACTGAGCAGTCTTGAGGTATGCAGTGGGTCATGTCAATCGGATTGCTCATTAATTTGCCTGACTCACTGGATGAAAATCCAATCTGAGCTAGAAAATGGAGTCCTGTGCTGAGTTTATAAGGATCAAGAAAGAAAGTACTTAAGATTTCCTTTCTTCCCAAGCCACCTTTACTTTTTCCACTCACTGAAGCCACATTGTATTGACAGGAAAAAGAAAATGCAGGCAAGGAAGTGTTACTTGGAGTTAGCAGCTGGACATCTTTTAATCAGATCCATCTGCTCAGGATGAACAGGATTTGGCAGGATTCCTCCAGGACTGATGGCTTACTCCTTTGCCAGGCTTTGGAAATATGTGAGCATAATTGCGCTGTAATTGGCACAAGGCACCAGAGATTTCCCTGGCTCAAGCTCCAAGTACAACCCATGGCTGAGTCACAGGTGCAAAACTGCATTATGCCCTGATGAACTGTTCTCTATAATCCATTTTCTCTGGGGTTGCTGTTTCTGTTTATGAGGGCTTAGGTAACACAAGCTTGTTTTGTTTCTCTGAATAGAATTTAGCTAATTTTGGTTCCTGAAATTCTATGAATTATTTTGGTTCCTGAAATGCTATGAATTTCCAAAGCACTTCTTGAATGTGCACAGGGTCTTTTCCACCAAAAATAATATTTGAATCACATATAGGGTATAATAACAGATCCATGTGATAGAAATTTCTTACATTAAAAAATCCTACATATTTGCTATTGTTCTACTCTACACCTTTAGGTGCCACAAGCTGTGATTCCGTATGTCTGCCTTGAGGTCATGGGTATGTACTGTGAGAACGGTGTGCACTGGATGTTGTGACAAATTACTGTATTTTGATAAAGCTCAGCAGTGCCACCTAGAGTGTCTGATAAATTGGTACCATATCAGGAAGCCCAAAGAAACGTACATCCTGTTTTGTCGCTAAATATTAAACACCCAGAACTTCAGCTCTTTATACAGTTGGAACTTGACAGTTCTGTTGAAATGTAAGTTTTGAGTCACTAAGAATGTGAAACTAGCCACTGAATAATTGCCTTATTAACTAGCTCGATATCAGAAATGAATCTTATTTCTTCACCGGACCAAGCAAGTAAGTCTCTGTTGAGGCCAGCTCTTACTGTTCTCAGATTCTCACAAATATGTGACTTTGCTCTTAGTCCAGGTCTTCCTAACAACATCTAATTAGGATGCTTTCTTGCTCCTTCTCAGACTACATTTTCTGCAAGGAACTCTATTTAGACAAAGATTAGTCTACAGTGACAGCCTATTAGTAATTTTTTTTTCTTAAAAAAAAAAAAACACCTTTGTGAAGAAGGCCTCCATCAGTTGGAAAACTCACCCCATTCTCAGATTTATAAGTAGCATGCTCAACACTGCTTAGTACCTAACTCATACAATTTTTCATAGTATGTGTATATATTTAATTTCATTTCATTAGCACATAATTTGAGAGGTTAGCATAATTTGGCAGATTAGCCTTGTGTTAGGCCTTGCCAGACAGTCTCAAGATGTAGACTGGTTTTGTAATAACTAAGCGTGAGTAATAGGAATGATATTTCTGAACGTTTATGCTTGCAAGTAGTGGACTAAATAAGGTCTAAATAGGATTTACATGTGAACTAATGAAATATATATTTGTTATGTATCATAATTAATTTAGTGGCACTAAAAATATTTGAGAAGGATAAAAATAGATGTTCTTTCCCACTTTTTGATGGTATTTTCACAAAAGACTCTTTCCTGTTTTATTCACTTTCGGTATTGGAGTGCATCGTAAGTTACACTTTGGATCCACAAGAATCAATTCAGCTGTTGATGGAAACTCTACAAAGATATGGATTGAAAGCAGGTTGTAAGATGAACAGAGAAAACACAATGATGACGACTCTCAACATGACCAAAAAAGAGCAGGCTGATTTGGAGACAAGATCCGGATATCAATTGACTAAAAAAACAAAATATTTAGGAATTATCATGGCGAAAAAGAACCAAGAACTATTTGAGAACAATTATTCAAAAACATGGAAAGAAATTAAACATGATATGAAAAGATTGAAAAATCAGAATTTATCCTTTTTGGGTAGAAAAAATGCTTTTAAAATGTCTTTATTACCAAAGCTTATGTTCCTCTTTCAAAATTTACCAATAATAGGGAAAGAGAAGATATTTAAGGAATGGGAAAAGGACTTACAAAAATTTATTTGGCAAGGGAAAAAACCAAGAATCAGATTTAAAATGCTTCAAGATGCAAAAGAGAGAGGAGGACTTGATTTACCATCATTAAAATCTATTATTATGCATGTTGTTTAGATTGAATCAAATACTGGATTCAATTAGAAAATACAACTATTAAAGAATTAGAAGAAATAAACAATAGATTTGTATGGCACGGAGATCTATGGCCATTTCCGCACGAGGTGAGATGATCGCTCCATGCTGTTACTCACCGGATCTTCTGGCTCCTCGGTCTGGTCCAGGGTGAATTGGAGCAGTGCAAGGTCTTAGATCCGCACTGCTCTGGCTTCCAAAAGGGCGGCTTCCGGTTGGTCATGGATCCCGACCAACCGCGAAGCTCACCACTCCTAAAACCCGCCCTCCGTAGATCGCAGGCTCGCATTGGTGAGAGCCTGCAAATCTGCACAAGGGAGCAGGTACACAATGGCACGCTCTGGAAAAATGAGAAACCTCTTTTCTCGGTCTTTAAAAAGCGCGCTGGAGGACCAGTTGGGGGCGTTTTGGAGCGGACTGAGGTGTGGAGCTCCAGTTAGTAGACTGAACCTAGTCCGCTCCAAGGTGCAGACGACCTCCGTAGAGGACGCAGTGCGCCGTTTTAATTCCCCCGTGCAGAAAAAGCCTATGTTATGACAGATCAGCAGTGAATAAACAGTTTAAAAACCATTGTATCCGAAAGACACTGTTGAAGGTTTGGTCACAAGTAAAACAAAAATTTTATACAAAATTACCAATATGGAACTCACCACAAGAAGCCTACAAAATCGCCCCAACGAAACAAAGAGATTTATTAACATATCAAGAGTTATTGAAATAGGAGGGCAATAAATCAAGAATGTGCACAAAAGAAGAGTTAAAGGCTGAGGGATATGAACGAAACTGGTTTCCATGGAGACAACTTAGAGAAAGATTTAGAATGGATCAATAATTATATGGATTTGAGAGAAAAGAGAATGAGTTAGATTTACTGATGAAAGGAAACCAAAAGAAAAGAATCTCTAAATTTTATAGATTATTGTTGAGAAGAGAAATGGAATCAGAAGTAGTTAAAGATACAATGGTTAGATGGGCACAGAACTGGGGACATTCAATCAAATTAGAAATGTGGGAAAGAGTGTGGAAAAATGACATAAAATTTACACCAAATTTAAATATAAGAGAAATTTGTTATAAAATGTACTATAGATGGTATATGACCCCAGAAAGATTACAAGAAAGAATGAAAAATGAGAATTCAAATTGTTGGAAATGTGATGAAAAGACGGGATCTTTTTTTCATATGTGGTGGACATATAAGATAGCAAGAAAATATTGGAAGGGGGTACATGATGAAATTCAAAGAATTTGTAAGTTGACCTTTGAAATGAAACCGGAACTTTATCTGTTAAATATGCTAAGGCACCAAAGGACATAAGAAGTCCTCAGAAGATATTATTGTATTTAATAACTGCGGTAAGGTTAACATATGCGCAACACTGGAAAGAAAAGAAATATATAGATATTGAAGAGTGGAAGTTAAAAGTTCTGGATATGATAGAAATTGAAAAATTAGCATTTTCTTTGAAGAACAAATCTATCCAGAATTTTGAAAAAGAATGGAAGGGAGTATTGGATTGGGCAAGGATATAAATGTACAAGAAATTAAGAAGAAATAATGTAATCGTTCTTTTCTCTGTAAAATGAAAATTATGTTTGTATGTAATGGAAATAAGCAATTGCAACTGGAAGATGTAAGCCTGGAAGTGTGTGTGTGTGGGGGGGTTGTTTTCGTTTTCGAGATTAAACCTTAATAAAAATAATTACAAAAAAAAAAAAAGTAAGTTACACTTTGTATATGGAAGGACCATGGGTTCAGTCCCTGACAATGTTGGAAGAACTACAGCCTTAAACCTTGTCAAACCCTCAAACCCTGTCATCATCAACAATACAGGTCTAAATCAGCCAATAGTCTGACTCACTGGGCAGTGGCTTCCTATTTTCCTTATAAAGGCAGTCTCAGTTAGCAACCACTAAGTATAGCCCACGGGCTGCATGCAGCCCCTGACTCACAATTTTGCAGCCCTTAAGCCCCCCACTAAGCCTCCGACTCACTCCAACTCTCCCCAAAGGAAAAAATGATGATTTTCAAGTGATTTTCACTCCAAAACCTTTTTAAATGGCCGAAAACTACCTGCAGAGGTTTGGGTCATCTAGTTCCCCAGAACATCCCCCCTCCAAAACCAAAAAAGGAAAAAAAAACACCTTAAACCAGAACCCACCAAAAAGTTACACCTTAACACAACAGTGCAGGCTGTGGCAGGGATAAGGGTTAAAATGGGCCCCTGCCCACTGCCAGGCATTGAGGGTT
This sequence comes from Ctenosaura bakeri, assembly GCA_948474755.1. Lineage (NCBI taxonomy): Eukaryota > Metazoa > Chordata > Lepidosauria > Squamata > Iguanidae > Ctenosaura > Ctenosaura bakeri. Next base: position 15,247 of record CAOLHI010005973.1, on the reverse strand, counting down.
GGATTGGTGAGAACAAGGTGTGAAATGTAGTACCCAAAAGGAAAAGTGGATTGAGTGGCAAGTGTTGGAGAAAAGCAGAGAAGGACAAGGAATGAAGAAATAGAGCTAAGAAGGAAAACAAAAGAAAGCAGTAGAGGGGACAGAAATGCAAGTGTTACTTTTGAAAAATAATTAATTCCTCTTGCTTTTTAAACAAAGTAATTTGTTGGCATTGCTTGTCCCCTTTCCTTCCATTTTCCTTATTAGTCATTATGTTATCCAATGCATTCATTTTCAGTTACTTCTGAAACTCTAACATTTTTTAAAAAAAGTTATCTACCCTTCTCTACCTGAAAATACATCCTCTGTCAATCTAAATAAAAATCAAACAAATAAAAAATGACTAGGTTATAGGTTGTTACAGCGTACACTAAAAGCAACCTTGTTAGCCCCGTTACACATGCATAAGCAATGTGTTACAGGTCATTGGTCAAATGTTGCCTTTAAACTACAAGACTGTAATCTAACAGCAGAAACATAAGAGATGGAAGATCCCTCAGAGGTTATTTAGTTCAACCTGCTATCAATGCAGGATATCCATTGCAACTGCAACCCTGACAGCCTGGGCTTAAGTCTCAAGTGAAGGAGAATCCATCACTTCCCAAACCAGTCTCTTCCCAAAAGATCCTGGCATGAAGAGTAGTGGACAGAAGAGAAAGAGGCAGATGGGCAAGCTCCCAGCTAGTGAGGGACAGTGAAACTCAACAACAGAAAGAAAAAGAAAAGACAAGAAAAGACCAGACAAGACAATTTGGGAGCTGGGGAAGAAACTGTTCTTGGTCTAACAATTGTAATATAGGGTTGTGTAATTAGCTGTGGTTTAAGGTTTGGGTTTCTTTGTATTTGGTTTGCATGATTATGCTTATTAATAGCTCACTATTGTTAGTTATTGAAAATCACTCAGAGATTTGTACGCATATGCTTTTTGAGACTCCAGAGTAATACCCATTCTGCCCTCACCATCTTGATCAATGCTAGATAACCCAGGAACCAAGAGATTGCTAGGTGATGTGCAGCAGCCTATCAATGATTTCTGAGTCTCAACAGTTACAAGAGAAGCACCAACAAATGACTCCTACCCACACTAAATTGTATTAATGAAATGAAAAAAGCATTCAGCAACCTGGGCCCTTTCATACTATCCATTTATAGCACTATAATTCCACTTTAACTACCATGGCAATGTTCTGTGGAATCTTGGAATTTGCAGTTTTGTAGTTGTGTGTCTTCAAGTCATTTCTGACTTATGGTAACCCTATGGTGAACATATCACATGGTTTTCTGGGAGTGTAGGATTTGTATGTGGAAAGACTGAGGCCTTTTTCACACACAGTTTTTTTTGCGCGAGGGCCCCTTGAGCGTCACGTAAATGGGAGCGTCGGTCCGTACAATGCACTCACGCGACGCTCACGAGCCTAAAGCGGAACGATCGCACATTTTATTATTTTTGGCTTTAAGCTGAAAATACTGCGTGGTCACGCAATGCTCGCGGGGCCCTCGCACACTTACCTGTGTGCGGTGCGCCAAACAAGCCGTTCCGGTCGCGCTTCCTCCCCCAGCGCAGCCTACAGCTCCCAGGCTGTGCTGCGAAAGGAAGGGGCGGGGCGCAAGCACGACGGTCACGGTAGCAGGAAGCAACCTGCGGGACGAAAGAGCAGGGAAGCGGCAGTGTTCCAGATGAGGCTTCTCACGCAAGACGCCCTCACCCAGCCACGCAAATGGGTAATGTGCAAAAAGGGCCTGAGAATTCTGTTTAGTTCTGATATTTGGAACAAATCCCCTGACTTCATATCATTCTGTATATCTTTTACAACTAGCACTGGTCAATGGATCTTGGAACTGTAATACAGTTGACCCCGCAAACTTGAAATCTGACCCCTCCTTACACTGCAACAGCATGTGAAAGGGAAAGAAATGGGCGCCGAGTCCTCCCTGCTTGCCTCAAGAAGATGGGGAATGCTAATGCCAATAGAATGAAGGGAGCTGGATGGACTACACAGCTCTGCCTTTTGGTGTAGGTGGGGTCTCAGTTGACATAATATACTACTTTCTTGAGCCCAGCTGATGCCTAATTACAAATGGTGGCTGCAATGCCCTTGCTTCCATGTTAGCTGGGAGTGAATTTACTTTTTGCTTTAGTCTGAACTTCAAAAGAGCTATTTATGATACTGAACCTTATATCCAAAGTCAGTTCAGCACCTCAGATAGCTCCTTGAAAGTTCAGTTTTAAACCTATGGTGGAGTCACTGACTACCTGACATGAGAGCCACTAGCTCCCCCTTCGACTGCTGTTTCCTCCCATACTGTCTGAACAGGAGGGAGGAGGACCCAAGGATTTTTCATGACCAAGGCATCCAACAGACCCATTCTCTGATCATTTTATATTCATGAACATAAGGACTGTCAGTTTTACTTCAGTTTTTCATAATTCCCACCATAGAACTGTCTTTTTCATGTTACACAAAGTAAATAAGTACATACGTACCCCTCTCCCTTTCCTATATGTCTACTATTTGCCCCAGCAAGAAAGTCATGGTCATTTTCCCCCCAAGGCAAATTAAATGTTTTTGGGAATGGGATGTGTGGACCAAGATCAAGGTGAAACAAAGTGTTTAATTCTCAGCAATATAAGATTTTTGAACTGTACTCCCAAAATGTCCTGGCCACCACGGGTGATGCCCATGCTGGCTGGGATATTTGGGGAGTTGTTGAGCAAAAGGTATCCTTGCTGCACTCTGCTGTACCCCAATCCAGTCCAGATGTTTTAAGTGCACTGCATCACGTGGCTCTAAGATCCCTTTTCAGTTCACCATTCAGTCACTCTAAGCTTATATGTGGATTTAGGAAAATCCCATGACAGGTTCGCCTTAGGGTTGCCATAAGTCAGAAACAATCTGAAGGCATGCCACAACCACCATCACAACAACAACAACAACAAAAACAATTTGTTTGAGTGTTTGGCTGGGGTTCTGGGAACCCATGGTTCAAATCCCTGTTCAGCTATGGAAACTCACTGGGTGACCTTGGGCAAGTCATACTCTCTCAGCCTCAGAGGAAGTCAATGTCAAACTTCCTCTCAATAAATCATAGAAAAAATATAAAAGAGGTTCAACCATAAGTTGGAGACAACTTCTGGTACATAAAAACAACACTGTCTCACTTTTCACTTAACACTGAAGCTAATTTGTCATTTTGCTGTCCCTTCTGCCAGTCTGATAAAATGATTTTGGAACTCTTCATGGTCTGTTTGTGCTTTAATTGTTCTGAATAATTTGGTGTAATTTGCAATCTTTGTTTCTGACTCTTCACCTCTAATTCCAGATCATTTAGGGATATATTAAATATTCAAGACCTGTCCAAATACAAATCCTGGTGTTCGTCTCTCTCTCGCTCCCTTCCTCTCTGTTGAGAACTATGCATTTACTCCTGCCTTTTGTTTTGTGTTGTTTAATAATAATCCACAAGAGGAACATTCTTCTTCTCCTGCTATGACTAATAAATTTATTAGAGATTTTTTTGTTGGAGACCTTAAAGTGTTTTGGAAATCCAAGCATGTAATACCTCTTAAATCACATCTGCAATGTGTTGATGGCTGAAATGGCAAGATATTTTAAAATAGAATTTGTCTGGCCAAATGGACACCCATTTCTGATTTCCAGACAACCAGAGGAAACAAATGGTTGTATACAGTTTAACCAATGAACCAATTTCAACGCGTTCTGCAAGCTACTGCAAACTATTAATAAAAATAATTCCCAAATATGTATCTTTTACAATCCCAGTTTTCAAACAGTTTTTCTAAGCCTTGATAAGAGTTCTAGGGATTTTTCTTCTTTTTAATTAAGATATTTTCTAGTGGTAGGCAGGATAACCAAAATAGCTAGGATATTGATAATTTTAAATGTATGTGCGGTTCTGTATTGACTTCCTCCTTTTTGAAAGAAAAAAAAATCAATTTCTACACAATCTGAATGTCAGGATTACATGTAGTATAAAAGCTGGCTCCCATTCATAAACCATTAGAATGGGAGAATGGACAAGCAGTAACAATTTCTTTTAAAAATGCTCTGCCCACCTGCCCCAAAAGTGATGAGATTTTATTTTTACCCACAATAGGTACTTTTAAATGAATGTTAGATAATGAGGTATTTGTATGTTTGCACCTTCTAGAGAGGTGAATTGCAGAAAAAACACGAATCCTCACAAAGAAATCAACACCGTAAACTATGGCTATTTCCATCCTCCACTGTTTTGGTACTATTATTCTACTTTCAACATCCTGTGGAGTTCTGCGGTTTGTAGTTTACTGAGGCCAAAGAGCTGTCTGGCTGAAAATTCTCAATGCCCCTCCCTAAACTGAAACCCCAGGACTCCATAGGGCGCTGAAAATGGAACAATAGCACCATAGCAGTGTAGTGCAGAAATGGCCTATCTGTCCTGACTTGGCAAGGGAGAGCCATATGGGGAAGAAACTTTCCATGTGTGCACCAAATGTAGCAGTGCATTTCAATGTACTTCTTTATTTGCACAATGATAGTCATGTGCAACTTATTTGAACAGATGAGAGTATATACCTCCACCCAGAGCCACAAGTTGTTGTGTTCAACCATTGCTTGCAGATATAGATGGATGAGGTCTACCACCTCTATAGGATAGCAATGGTTCTTCATTTTAAAAAAGTCAGCATGTTGGAGCTCCTGATTTAATACCTCCTCCCCTTGTAATTTGGTCTAAATGCTCCCAATACTAGATTGGTAATGTGATTTCTTTCAATAGTCAAAGGACTGAACTTATTCCTTTGTCCAGGTGTCCTTAAAAAAAAATAATCCTTGGGATTTTAACAAGTACTTGTCCCTTAGGAACCATAGATAATCCACCCTACACTTGCTCACCCTGTCGGGTGTACCCTAAAATGCATTGACATTCAGCTGGCCATGCTTTAATACACCTACTCATAAAACAGAGAATAAAGAGAAAAACCCCTCGCCATATGCTGAGGGATGTCTGTGTAAAAAGAAATGGTTTGGCTGTACACCAAGCTACAAGGTTTCCAAATAGAGTCTGAATCCCAGAGAGAGAAGTTCCAGCTAAATATAGCCATGACAGAGTTCAGAGTTGACTTTTTTCATCAACTGCACTTAAAAATAGCCTGGTAGAAGCAGATTCCTGTGTTATAAACAAAAGTGTGTGTATGTTGCCGGGTGGGGTGGAGTGGGAGACTTAAAGGAGAATTTCCACAAACTCAGAGAAAAATCAAAGAATCCAAGATTAGCAGATGGAGCCAGGGGATTCCTCTTGTTATAGGATCTATTCAGAGTTATGTGGATAAAATGAAGGGGAGATTATGGTGTACAGCCTTAGCTGCCACCTTTGCTCATTCTCCTGTGCACTAGAGGCTTTCGGGAGCTGCTGAACTAGAGCAGGTACCAATTGTTTCAGGAGGGATGAAGACCAAAAAGAAAAAGGAAAAAAAACCTCCCAAGAAATTGTTTTCTCCCCGCAGCTTATGATTCACTTGCAAAACACATTACCCTGAGGATGCTGTGAAGGTCATTCATATAAATGGTTTAGAAAAGAAAAGATTAGGCAAATGCAAGGAGGTCATGTCACTCATGAAGGTCTTTGAGGCAGCATCGTTAGGGGATACAGCTTCCCCCCCCCCAAAAAAAAAAACTATTCACGGAACACTAAAGACACTGGAAATTGAGAACAATATTTTGCAACTCAATTCACTTCAAACTGAACAAAGATCTGGGTAGTCAAATAGAATAATAGAGTCCTAGAGTTGGAAGATACCTTGGAGCTCAGCTATTCCAGCTCCCTCCTCAATGCAGGATCTGCAGTGAGAGCATCTCTGATAGATGGCCATCAAACCTCTCCTTACATTTGTTGTTATGTGCCTTCCAGTAGTTTCTGACTTATGGCAACTTGAAGGTGAACCTCTCACAGGGTTTTTCTTGGCTAGATTTTTCTCAAAGAGAGTTTGCCTTTTCTTTAGTCTGAAGCTGAGAGAATACCCAGTGGGTTTTCATGCCCGAGAGTGTATTTGAACCTTGATCTCTAGAATTGCAGTCCAGCACTCAAATCACTACACTATACTGGCTGTCTCAGATGAAATACCTCCAGTGAATGACAGCCCACCATGTCCCAGAGAGGTCTGTTCCACTGTGGCACAGCTTGTACCAATATGAGTTTCTTCCACCCCCTTCCGTTTTAGTTCTAATTCTTCTCCCTGGAGCAACAGAAGGTAAGTCTGCTCCATCTTCTCTGTCACAGCCCTTCAGATATTGAATGTCCTTCAGATATTAAACAGTAACACCGAGTCTCTAGGAGACAGCATAATGTAGTGGTTTGAACGTTGGACTACAACTCTGGAGACTAGCATTTGAAACCCCATTCATCCATGGAAAGCCACTGGGTGATCTTGGGCAAGTCACACTCTCTCAGCCTCAGAGGAAGGTAAAGGCACACACCCTCTAAACAAATTTTGCCAAGAAAACCCCTTGATAGTTTCACCTTAGGGTTGACGTAAGTCAGAAATGACTTGAAGGCACGCAGCAACAACATCATGTCTCTCATTAATGTTTCCTTCCCACTTTAGCATGAACATACTTGGTTCCTTCAGCCTTTGTCCACAGGACATGGTTTGCAGTCATCTCACCTTCCTAGTTGTTCTCTAGGTTCTGAATATCTTTGTTAAAATACAGCACTCGGAAGATGCCTCAGTAAGCCAACTGGTGTGGCTGACATTTATAGGGGCATTTAAGGAGCACATTTGACCTGTCAGGTATTTAAATTTTGTGTTTACTTGTTGCCAGTGCCTTGCTATTGCTTTACTTAAATCAGCCACAGTCTTTATGTATGTGTGTCAAACACATCTGAGGTCTTGTTGCAAGCCACACTGACAGCCTCATATTTAGGCTGAAAGAGAAAAATATGCCCATTCAAAATAAATAATAGATCACAACTGAGACTCATGCAGATCTCCAAATGTGGCTGGACTGCAGTTCCCATCATTCTTTTCCATGGGTTATGGTAGGTAGGGCTGATGGGATCAACAATTTCTGAATTCCCACCCCTGAAACAAATTGCTTATAACTTGGAACAAGTGCATGAATACATAGTGTAACTTCAAATAAAAAAATAAATTGTATCTTGCCCTTTTCCCAAATGTCCCATAGTCCTCAGAGCTATCTTTCTCAAGGACAAGTAAATTAAATTGAAATCTAGTGATCTAGGCAAAGACACACCATGAGTTTTATGGTTAAATGTGGATTAGAGTCTAGAATATAAACTATTAACCTTGTCAAATGGCACATGGCTCTAACAAGGAGCCCCCAACTAGGCAGACATGAATTCCTTGCTCCCTATAGTACCAAGATGCTGCTACCTAATGAACTGTGTGCATGATGGAACTCTATCACCACCCTGCAAAGGTCTGGGAAACAGCTGATATCAGAAAGCCAATCCCATGCCACAAACGGATACATAATCACTCTCTGGGCCTTTCTGTATTGTTATAGTGCTATTATTCTGCTTTCAACTTTCTGTGGAATTCTGGGGTTTGTTGTTTACTGAGGCCAAAGAGCTCTCTGGCTGAGAATTCTAAATGCCCCTCCCTAAACTGCAAACCCCAGGATTCCAGAGGATGTTGAAAGTGGAATAACAGCACTATAACTGTAGTGTGGAAAGGCCATCAGTCTGTGCACCTCTTTGCTGGAGGATACCATTTGACATCCTTCTAAGATGACCAATTTCATACAGATGTACTGTTCCTTGGACCTCCACTTAAGTGTCTGGAGCAACATATAAATTCTCAGTCCAAAGTTAGCTGTGATCCACGTATTCCTCCATGGGCACTGTAACAGAATAGACTTGTGATCGTGACTTATCTTCTGAAGCTATAGTTGTCTCCTAGCAGTAAAGGCTCACAGACTAGGCATGTATTACCCAGTGTTTTGACTGTAAATGGCATAAGAGGTTTTACAGTCCAGTTAGACATCTGCCCCCTCCACATCAAAACAGTTAACAGCTGTACTTGGCAAAGTCGTCTATTTTGCAAAAATAAATAAACATATAAGAAAATAATTTGGTTGACTGCAACTTTAGCAATGAATACAAAAATCAAACATCATCAAGCTACCTATTACAGCAGTGAGAGCAAAACTGGGTCAGATGACTCTCCCAGCTGCCCATCTAGTTCCCGAGTATGTTCTTAGCACACACACCCCTCCTTACCTAGAAGCAGGTACAGCTGCTCTGGGAGGAAGAGATGTCTCCTTTTACTTCCTTTCCACAGCAGCTTGAATACTGCTACAATACTGATCCTAACTCCTCAGAAATGTACATTTCCCAGGGCAACAGAAGCCCCAGCAAAATTATATTTCTAGGGGCCCAGGCCCCTGGAACATTGGCACAGCAGCATTGCAGCTAGTAGCGGGAGGGGAAAAAAGAAAAAGCATAGAAACAGCTTTCCTATGCACTACTGCCAAAGTATTAGACAGGTGGATGAGCTGGTAGCTGGGGAGAATTTTTCTCCAGCTCAGATGACAATTCAAGCTGAAAGTGAGCTCAGGCATCATGATGCTTATTTTTGATTTTAAAGTAAGCATTAGAAGACACCAAGGTTCATAATACGAACCAAAGAATTATGAATTTCACTGACGTAACTAGTTCTGTTCCCCCAAGACAGAACCAGTCCATTTGAATAGCAAACAGTTACTCTGCAAAGTATTTATTTAACACGACAGAATTATAGCCATAGACCTCTAGTCAAAACAAGCTACAAAAAGCAGTGAGAACGTTCTCCAAAGGAAAGGATATACACGTTTTGTTTATTACACTGCCGCAAAATGTCAGAGCTCAGCTGCAGGCCTGCAAGAACCAAGAACTTAACAGTAAAACAGCCATGAATGCAAAAACAAAACTTAAAAAATAAAAATACTGCATAATTGATTCTTTTAGGATGAGCTTCTGTTGCACAAATTGAAATCTCTCTCTTTGGGAATCCATCTAGCCTTATATTAGGGAGCTTGGGAGAAAAGTCTGATTATACAACAGAAAAAAAACCCCCATAAATAATAAATGGACTGATATTATGCCTGCTGAAGATGTTTCAGAGCCTGCCATTTGGGAATGAATTTGTGCCTCCAGCTTAGGTTTGGGGGTGATATTGTTTAGCTATTTTTTTCAGTCAGATCTTGCTCAGTGTGTTAGTTTTTTTCTTCTGGTCATTGTGTGCTTGCAGTGAATTTGCAATACAAGTTGACATTGGGCAACTTTGACCAGTACTTGTTCAAGGGACAAGGCAAGACTAAGTGGCTGAAAAATCCATAAACCTCCTGTTCACTTGCTTTGATTTAACATGACATCTGAATCCAACATCTTGGCTTGTCTCTCCTCAACAAAGTAGAGAAATAAGTCAAAAACAAAGTGTGGGTTATTAATCTGGCTTTGGGGGAGAGGAGAGACAAGCCAGAGTGCTAGGTTCAGACCTCATGTTAAATAAAACAATGAAGAAAGCTCTGTGTCATGCTGATACACTCTTGTTCACAGTGAGACTATTTGCACAGTATGATCCTGATTTCTAATTACATCCTCTTGTAACCACTGAGCTCCCTATTACAGTACACTTGTTATAGCACTATATTCCATTTTAACTCCCATGGGAACAGCCTATGGAATCCTGGGATTAGCAGTTTAAGGATGGGCATTTAGAATTCTCAGAGAGCTCTTTGGCCTCACTAGAATACAAATCCTAGAATTCCACAGGATAATTTTCATGGCAGTTAAAGTGGAATATACTGCTATAATAGCATAGTGTGATAAGTATATGAGTATCCGCACTCTGCAGTACTTTCACACCACGCTAGCTGTTATATTTCCACCCTAAGGCAGAGCTTTCCAAACGGTGTGCTGCAACACATTAATGTGTTGCCTGAAGTGTGTAGGTATAGTGTAGGTTATTATTTATAAATCATATATTTTAAAAAATATGTGAAAAGTTTTCATGAGATATGTTATGTCCCCATACATTTTGTTATTACAATTTATGTATGTGTCTGTATCTCTTACAAGGGGCTAGTTTAACCTCTGGTTTGCTAGTAAAACTGAATTACTGTGTCACAAAATGATGCACATCTAAAAAGTGTGTCACCAACATGAACAGTTTGGAAAGTTCTGCCCGATGGAAACCTGTTATTTGTAGTTTTCTGACATACTTAGAATTCCCTGCCAAAGCACTCTAGTAGCTGTTGCTGCTGCTCTATGCCCTCAAGTTGTGTCTGTCTTATGGTGACCCTAATGTGGCCCTATGCCTGGATTTCTTGGCAAGGTCAATGGAGTTTTCCATTAGCTTCTTCTGAGCCTGAGAGAGTGTGATTTGCCCAAGCAAATCTAGTTGCTTTCCATGGTTGACTGGAGAGTCAAATGCTGGTCTCCAAGACTCTTAATCCAATAGCCAAACCGCTACACCTTCCTGGCTCTCCTAGCAGCTGTGGCACTAAAGAGTTCTAAGTTCTTCAACAAAGCTCCAAATTCCCTAGGACTGCTGCATGGCTGTGGAAGTGGTATCAAAGTGCCATAATTATATAGCATAGATACCCCTACTTTCTCCACAGTTACTGGTCACATTATTGTTCTCATGTTTGGTTCTTCAGAGATAAGACAGAAGCAAAGAAAGAGCCCCACGTCATTCAAAGGTTACACCTTCACTTTCTACTTTCTCTAGTCTTCATATAATCCCCTTGACTGTGTGGACAAAATTGAAGTCAGAAACCAAATGAGTGCTTACTATCTTGGGATAAGTGATTATATAAACCAGATGGTGTTTCTTTCCGTGGTCTCTAGGCTGCATTGTCTGTCATGCCAAAAACGTTATTCAAATGTGACTCAGGGGGAAGAATGAAGTTCTCTGGTGTCTTCTCTGTTAGAATATTAGAAAGAATTATTAATACACATGGTGCTTGAAAGAGCAGTCAACATGCAAGAAGGGATTTTCCTTTGAAGGAAAAGAAAGGCAGAGGGGAGAAGGAAGAGCTTTCAAACTATGGTCTTTACTAGGAGTTGAGACTTACAGAAGTGTAAGCAATTATAAATTAATGTTCTCAGCCAATGGCAACAGTGTGATATATGTTCATCCAATAATAAGAAAACCTCACTTAGGATTTCTATCTAGCATGGATAGTGATATTGCTGAATAGACCCTCTATAAGTACAAGGAAAAGCTTTTGTTTAATTTAGGGGGAACTGGTTATTTTTAGCCTGTAGATTTTATTTGAGATTGCTACTTTAAAGGTTTTGGCCTAAATCATTTTAGCTAAAACCGATGCTCTTTGATATTGCTTGCCTTTATCTTGGTTTATCATCTTCGTTCATAGAAATAAAATACAGCTAACTCATTTGTTTACTGTAGGGCAGTGCTGATCTGAAGCTGACAGTGCTCGTCTAAGCAGAACATGAAACCATGGCTTCATTTATCTGGATCGATATTATCAACATAATTTCCAGGTCTGTATGCCCAACAGTTCTTATACTATATGACTTGTTTTTTCTTGCCCAATTCCCCCAATGGTCCCTAGATGACATTCCAAGACATTTGGCTTTGCCCTACTGTTGTAAAAGTACTAGAGTTGGATAGCAACGTGAATGGAACAGCATAAATGAGGATGTGCCTCTTCAGAACCATTGGGCTGCTTTTGGCTGTGTTGGTCATAGAGTGTATCGCCCTTTTCGCACCCTACCTTTTCATGCAGACGTCTGGTGGAGATCCCAGCATTGGCTCTGCTAGGAGGGGAGTGCGACAGGAATACTTATCTTTGCACTAGCTGCCTCCCTGCAGAAGGGAGTGCAATGACCACACCTCATCCTTCCATAGTGCAGCTTGGTACTTTTCCAGGCTGTGCTGGGGCAGCAAGCACAGCCGTTGCATTTGCTGGGCTTCTGCAGGATAGGTAAGTCAACTATGGTAGTGTGATTGTGAGTCATTGACGGGAAAAACCATCTATGATTTAATTGTGATTGCTTCGCCTGGAGATGGGAGAAGGATGGGACTACAACAACATCATGCAGAAGCGTTGTTGCAGTCCTGTCTTTCTCTTGTCTCCATGGCAGGTTGGGAGGGTGATGTGGAAAGGGCCTATCTCTCCTTGCATTTTCCATCCCACCCTCTCCTCCTTACTGTTCTCACTGTACCCTCTTTTTCTTTCTGTAAATTTTTCCATTTCCATTAATTTCCATTGATCTGGATGCTTTGCTACTCTTCCTTTTCTCTGCTTTTAGCCAAGAAATCAGGTTCAACACCTAAATTTCAAAGGAAAACTAGCATCTGCAAGCACAGAGTGGAAGGCAGAGGGAAGAGTCAAGTTTAGTTCATGCTCAGTGGAAATTATCTCCTCTCAATTCCCATTTGTATGGTGCAGTGGAACAACAGAACAACTGAAGGTGGAACAACAGTCATTATCTAGTTTGTCAACTTGGACATTCCATGGAACTATAGTCTACAGACCCTGTGGCCTGCAAATACACTTAAAAGAGTAGCTTCATATTCATTTTTGTTGGATGATCCCAAATGGATACATTGGACATGACAAACCACTATGTAGTTTGCAAACCACAGACTGCCGTGGCACTGGAGTGGAGTCTTAAGCCCTTTTACACTATGAAGTTATAGAATTTTGATATCACTTTAACGACCATGAGTTGATTCTATGGATTCTTGGGATTTATAGTATGACAATGCATTTTGAATTCTCTGCCAGAGTGTTCTAGTACCTCAACAAACTACGAATTCTAGGATTCCATGGGATGTAGCTATGGCAGATAAGGTAGTATCAAAGTGCAACAATTGTACAGTGTGAAGGGGACACAGTCTGAAACTGACATGCAGAATAAAAACAACTCTGAATTAACAAAGGGTATAGTGAAAGGTACCATCCTCTGATTCATAAAATCCCGTTTTGAAGAAAGGTCAGTTTCGCTTAAAATGGTACAAATATACATAAAGCTATGAACTAACACAGCTTTTTAATTTAGTTATGGCTGCCACATTAGGGATCAGATGTAAATTATTTCTAAGGACTCCTCCACTCAAAAGTTTGCCCTGTTCATGTATCACAAACCTTGGTAGTAAGGTATATTTAGAAGCACGACTGCTTTATGTGGAGAAATTAAAAAAACAAAAAACAAATCAGGATCAAAATTTGTATGTCTAGGCATATTACCAATTTTTGTGAGATGTGAAATGGATGAAGTTGTTTTTATGTGCGATCAAATCAACTGCAACTTATGGTGATCTTATCATAGTGTTTTCTTAAAGTATTTAGTATTCTGGGTTAAAATAGAATTCCAAAACCTGAGACAGGAAGCCACAGATATATAGAAACTGTGTTGTGTTAATTCAGCTGTGTCAATTCATGCCCCTTGCTGCAACATTTACAACAGGTTAAGTGAAAAGTGGCACCTTTGTGAACTGCCCAAATCGGCTGAGTAACTGCTAAAAAATAGCAGGCAGTTAGAAAAGTATGCTTTTATTTGTGAGGTCCTAAAACCACTGTTTAAGGATAAAAATCTGTCAAACAAGGAAATCTCGTGTTCAGTGGATCCTGAGAATAGCATTACAACAAAACCAAACACACAAAACTTGACAGTGGGCTGTTACTGCATGGGGTAACCCATACAGGTCCTTTTACATGGTGAAAATGGAGCACTGAGAATGTAAGCTAAGCTCTTCCTTGCACAGCTTGGTAGAAGCTAAAGTGCTCAAGTGATGGAATGTTTGCCTGTGAACACACATTTTTATAAGATTACAGTTAAAAGAGAGTTGAGTTGAAAAACTAGGTACATCAAGGTATGATTTCTAGAATTCTACCTTACTGAAATTCACCCTTAGTTTGGTAAAAACAATTGATACTTGCTGAAGTGGCCAAAGGCAAAGAAGAACTACAAAGTACAAAGGAAGAAGAATTTTTGGCAGGTGCCGGCTTTATTGCCGGGATCAGGAAAAACGCTTCTGCTGAAAATCTGTCTTGGCAAAGTTTCCAAGAAGGAAAAGTGCTAGCATGGAGATTCTGGGAGTTGTAGTCCAAAAAGTAACCTTGCCAAGATCTCATTCTGGTCACATAACCAACTTGTTTCAGAAGCTATCAGGTTGAATTCTTAGATTATAAGAATTCAATACATGTTGTGCCCGTATGATGTGGCATACAGTGACAGTTCAATTGAAACCTCTGTGCTAACCATTCAGTGAGCAAAATTACCATGAAACATATCTCAGCAATTCACCACCTATTTGCCATTCATTTCTGCTTGGGGGACCGGGCTTGACATGTTGAGAGGATCATGTATTGACTTTCTGTGCTGCCAATAAACACTGCTCAGGTAAAAAATTATTTGCCTTTTTTATATTACCTTTGTCTCATATATGGTAGAGAAAATATGCTATATAAAATCAGCTATCTTGTGTGTGCTGTGGGGAACAGTTGTGTCTAATTCTGGCAATATTTCCATGGCTTTCACAGTAGTATGCTTCTCCTGAATTTATTTACAACAGATGGTAATGGTGAAGATTTAATTAACACTTTGCCATCAGCACATAATCAGAACAGTTCCCTAATTAGCACAACTGAGAGAATAATGGGCAACATTTCCTGCAAACATTTGTGTCTGAAAATATAAAAATACAGTTCAGCTAAGTCTTTGACCCTTGTATTTTTGCTTTCTCAAGGCATGAGACTGACTCAGCAGTCTTGATTAGAAGAAATACGTTTAAAGGTCTCCTTGTCTGAATACAAATATGCTTGACAATCGCTTTGACATGCAGTAAGAGCATACGGCAGAGACAGTTGGCACTGGTGCTGTAACCTCCCACTTCCAAGGCTGACCTCCCACTTCCAAGGCTGCGTGGTTACCTCTTCATTGGGTGTGCAGATTATGAACTCTAGGACACCCAATGGAAAAAAAAATGCATTGTGTGGCATGTGATGATTCTTGGAAGTTTAATTACCATTCCCTTCCTCTAGAGAAGGTCTAGGGGGCTCTAAGGGAGAATTCTTAACTACCTCACCAAACTATGTAAGATTTTTTGAGAGGAAGCATAATAGTTAAACCGATACACTTTTGGAGCATAGTGTCTGATCTATTTTTTATCAATAGCACTGTCTGTGGCAGTAAGCCTGATATTATGCAACAAATGAAGCAAATTGCTGCATAA